>BJBW01011207.1:0-39250 GCA_004320125.1 Scolopax mira | reverse complement strand
TGTGTAGCCCTCTGCTGTCCCCTCTCCAGCAGTTCCCTGTCCTTCTTGAACTGGGGAGCCCAGAACTGGACCCAGTGCTCCAGATGGGGCCTCCCCAGGGCAGAGCAGAGGGGCAGGATGACCCCTCTCCACCTCCTGGCCATGCTCTTAATGATGCACCCCAGGATGCCATTGGCCTTCTTGGCCACAAGGGCACATTATTGGCTTATGGTCATCCTGTTGTCCACCGGGTCTCTTAAGTCTTTCTCAGAGGTGCCCTCCAGCAGGTCAGCTCCCAGCCTGTACTGGTCAGTATAAGTCAGAAGTAAAGTTATAATGCAGGAAAATATATCTGAAGGGGATAGTAATTTTTAAATCCTCAGGTTTGATGGAACTGGTTAATCCTGTTCCCAGTCACTGAGTGTTTCCTCTGACATCTGACTTCAGCTGGCACTGCCACTGCTCCCGGCATTTCAGACTCTGGTTCTTAATGTGTTTCTTGGAATAGTAACAGTCCTCTGTTGTTTCTCTTTCATGTTTAGAACAGCTTTCCCCCCCCCCCCCACATGTGTCTGAGTGGAAACAAAGGGCTTTTTAGCCAGTCCTGCTGTTCCCAAGAGAGGGAGACCTCGGGAAGAGCTGGGCAGGGTGTTTCAGTGACTTACGGGCTCGGCTGTAGACCATGGCTGCCCTGGGTTCACTCGGGAACAATGAGAGCCTGGCCAGGATTTTCCAGGTGGGATATCAGTTTGTTTTAATCAAGGAACATTTCATTCTGTTCACAGTCCTTTTTACTATACACAATTATTGGAAAAACTGTACAAATGTCCACTCTTGTTTGTAACGTTTTCCGATGCTACTACCTGGGGTTTTTTACAGCAACCCTGTACATGGTAAATGTCTTTTATCCCCCCCTTCTTTATTTCATTTATTTATTCTTTACTTTTGAAGCTCTCTGGAAAATGCACCTTTTGTTGTAAAACAAATCCTGTCTTGTTATAGCACAGTAAAGAAATCCTTTTCTACACGAGGAGGCACCTCGCAAGGTTTTCTCACCAACTATCTTGTGCAAATATCCCTCTGTTTGCCTCTGGGGAATTTTCCCAGATCTTCCCCCTCCAATAAAGCTGATCAGTCTTGATGCCTGGGGGCTCGCTGAGCCCTTCCCACCACTCAGGGCTGGGGCAACCTCCTGGGATTGATGTTGCCTCCGTTATTTAGGTGGTCTTCAGAAGCTTTGTCTGTAGTAGAAGGAAAAAGATGGGGTCCTCCTGGGGTTAGTCCATAGCAGCCAAGTGGAGGTACCTCTCTTGAGCTGTTTGCAGAAAAATCTTTCCACAAAATGTCTCAAGAAAAATAAGGTCTTACATTTGAGCGTTGAGAGCAGAAGGCTGGCAGGAGAAAGCGTCATGCCTTGGTGTCTTTTATGTGTAAACTTGCACTGGGTGGGAAAGCATAAAGCGCTTTCCTCCCCTCCTTCCTCTGCCCCCGTGAAACCTCCCTTTATGCCTGAGGAAGACGACAAAGGCGTTGTGTGATCCCAGCAGGCAAGAAGGATTTGGGGGGAAAAGAAAAAAAATACCAAGGGGGCATCCCCTTGCTGAATGGGGCAGTACTTTATTTCCTGCTTCCCTGCAGAACTTGCACTTTATTGCCAAGCTATTTGAATGGCTCCCGGTTTAATGTGTTTATTTTCATGTCACAGTAAAGGGAAGTTGAGAGTATTTATCTTCATTTCCAGGTGCAGAATTGAGGCTGAGTGACACGCGTTCAAAGTTACCCAGAAAATGTGGGATGGAGTGAGGAATTGGTCTCTTTAATCCTAGATTAGGCGTCAGCTAAATCTTTCTGCCTTGTTGGCCTTTGCAAGAGAAGTTCAGCTAATTTCCTTTGGAGCATTAGCAGGCTCTGTTGGCTTCCGTGCTTGGCAAGCTTTGTATAACCTCTCCATGAGAGCTTTTGACGGATACATTCTTTGTTTCCCTACTATCACTTCAAGGTCTATCTTTGCAAGGAAAAGGGCAAGACTTCCTTTTCTTCTTAGAAATGAAAAATTAGATCTCTAGCAATCTTTTGACCTCTAATAAAACTTCCTGGAGCCAGCAGGACCTAGCATTCCCAATTAAAAAGTTAACTTTTTAAATTAAGCTTTAATCAACAAAATTTTAGAGCTGTAGTTAAGGAAGTTAATAAAACGAGTTTCTATTTCCCTTTGGTTAAAGACTTTCTTTTTAGTAACTGACCTTTTACTTTTGATTAAATACAGTTGCATTCATAATGAGTTTTGTTCAAGTGTTGATTGTGACAAGGACATAAGAGCTTAAAAATGGATTTTAAATTGTTCAGTGAAAAATACATGTAATATTTACGAAAGCAGATTCCTTTTTTTTTCATTTCACTAGATTTTGGGGGGGGGGGGGGGAACACCAAGATCTTACTTCATAGAAAGTTCAATAGGATAGAATATTTTCAGTTGGAAGGGACCTGCAATGATGATCTAACCCAACTGCTTGACCACAGCAGAACTGACCAAAAGTTAAAGAGTTAATAATTATTAAGGGCTTTGTTCAAATGGCTTTTAAGCACTGACAGCCTTGGGGCATCGACCACCTCTCTAGGAAGCCTGTTCCAGTATTTGACTGCCTTCTTGGTAAAGAAACCCTTCCTAATGAAGCATTTGCATGGACCTGAAGTCTTGGGAAAGGCTTGTCCGCTTCATTTCGAAATAAAGTTTTAAAATGAGTGTGCTTTTGAGTTGATGGAATTTAGCTGTGTGAGTTTCAATCTATTAATAAAAAATCACCACCTTAAATAGGGTGTGGCTAATGTTGCCCCATGTTATTTGCATCTATTTCCAAAGAGTTTGTGTGTTTGGTAAAGCTTGGCTGGTGTCATCACTCATATTTGGTACCACGGCAGAAAATGCTGGAGGTGTAAGGAAGAGGGCAGCCAGGGGCAGCAATAGAAATTTAATTTCTGCACCTTCATTTTCTCCCTGTTGCCCTCTCCTCCAGCCAGGGTTGGGACTGCTGGATTTCAACAGCAGGGCTCGTTACCTGAAGCCAGCATATTTAGTCTCCTTTTCCATGGAGTGAAGGAGAATTGTATGATTTTTTCGCTTGCAGCACTGCCTCACACTTTTTTGCCATATAAAGAGATATATATAAAGCAAGTATGTTGCTGAAAGAAAGAGGTGTTTCGTGTTTCCTCTTGGTGGGAAAGTAAAACTTTCCTCTGCACAGGCTTGTTGACGTTGTGTGCTCCGTTCGCTTCCCCGCTGCACCTCCTTAATGCGAGGCCTGCTCCTGCCTGCTGCCTTCTGCTTGGGGACAAGCAGGAGGAGACCAGGCTCTGTCACTCTCAAGTATCTCGCCTGGACTCCAGCTGTATTGCAGAAGATCCTATGTTTCCCTAGGTCCTGTGTCATATCTGTCAGTCCCCTGTGGATGTCTTGAGATGTCTTGACAGGACAAGAGGAAATGGGCACAAACTTGAGTATAAGAAGTTCCACCTAAACATGAGGAGGAATTTCTTGACCTTGAGGGTGGCAGAGCCCTGGCAGAGGCTGCTCAGGGGGGTGGTGGAGTCTCCTTCTCTGGAGACATTCCAAACCCACCTGGACACATTCCTGCGGGACCTGCTCTGGGTTGACCTGCTTTGGCAGGGGTGGGGTTGGACTAAATGATTTCCAGAGATCCCTTCCAACCCCATGGGATGCTGTCTTTCTAGTATCCAAAGTGGTTGTATGGCCCTGCATCTGAGGGACAGGGCTGGGGAGAGAGTTAGTGGCCCTCGGGTTCTCATCTTGTCACTTGCTGGGGAAAGTCATAGACCTTGTTTGTGCATGACTCAGATGTGGCAGGAAAATAACCAGTGTGAGTGCCGACTAACATTATCCTCCAGGGTGCCCTGCTGCTGAAAGTCATCAAAGCTTTCTGCAGGGAGACGGCAATTTTAATTTGGATTCTGCATGTGGGTGATTTTCTTTGTTCCCTTTAAGATTTTGAAAATGGAAGAGGGGAATGGAACTTTACATTGTGGTGTGTGTCAACTCACCATCTTACTGTTTAAATCCTTGTGCTAAATGCCCATTATGGATGCTGGAGGGAGGGAGGGGAAAGAGCTGCTGTAAGTGCAGTGGTGATAATTGACCCGCTTAAGAAAGCTGCTCTAATTTTGCCTGTTACAGCATCCTGGAAATTCAGATAAGAACCTTGATCTCTCCAGCTAATAGGATTTCTAAATATACCATCCAAAAGAAGCAAGAGGGCTGTATTTTTGCTTGTGTGCGTGTTCAGGATAATGTTTTGTTTGAATATTGTACACTCTGAAAATCTGCTTTTCTGTGAACTTGTTAATAATTCAGGATGAAATAATATTTGACCTCCGGCTGGCAAGGGGAAGCCTGATCCTGCTCTGCTGAATTCACCGACAAAATTCTCACCAGCTTTTGTGTAGAAGAGTGACTAACTTTTTCCCTCTCAGGATGCTGGTACCCAGCAGGTGGCTCAAATTGTCAACTTTTCCATAATGCAACATTAAAAAAAATATTTGCTGAGATAGAGGGGGGGACAGGGTCACAAGATGGCCTTTCAAGATTACAGGCTTTGGCCGTTTTTGATGGCTTTGTTGTTTGTTTTCCTTGTTTAAGGGAAAGTTTGAACAGTAGAGCTGAAAATAGTCCCCTTCTGAAATTTGACTGCAGAAATAGTTTTTTGCTTTACAGAGCAGGATGTTTCAAGTCTCTCTCCAGGCAGTTCTTTCTCAAAGCACATGAATGGATATGGCTGCTGAAAAACCATGGAGTTTGCATTCAATAGAGCTCTTGCACCTAGATTGGTTTAGTTTTGGAGGGCCTTTGCCCCTTCCCCACTGTACTATTCTGTGCTGGGACACAAGACCTCACCTTGAGTACTGCATTGAGTTCTGGGCCCCTCATGACAAGAAGGACATTGAGCTGCTGGAGCGTGTCCAGAGGAGAGCCACCAAGCTGGTGAGGGGTCTGGAGAACAAGTCCTACAAGGAGAGACTGAGGGAACTGGGCATCTTTAGTTTGGAGAAGAGGAGGCTGAGGGGAGACCTCCTTGCCCTCTGCAACTCCCTGAAAGGAGAGTGTAGAGAGGTGGGGGTTGGCCTCTTCTCCCAAGGGAATAATGACAGGAGCAGAGGAAATGGTCTGAAGTTGGGGCATTGGAGGTTTAGATGAGATATGAGGAAGAATTCCTTTATTGAGAGGAAGGTCAGGCACTGGAACAGCCTGTCCGGGGAGGTGGTGGAGTCCCCATCCCTGGAGGTATTTAAGAAATGTGTAGATGTGGCACTTCAGGCCATATTTTAATGCCTGATACTATTGTTGGTTTGTGTCTGTGTTTCGTGTTTGGGTTTTTTTTGTTGTTGTTGTGTGGTTGGTTTTTTTGTGGTTGGACTGGACTCGATCTCAAAGGTCCCTTCCAGCCATGAAGATTCTGTGATTCTGTGGAAACAGGGCCATCACGGTGCCCCTTTGAAAGGAAAGGACAGGACAGACTTTACTCTGTAGGCTTCTGCATAAGGTCTGCTGAAGCCTTTGTCGCTGTGGGCTTGAATTCCATTACAGGCAGGTAGAAGATGTTTTTATTGTCTGGCTGCCCCTGTCCTCCATCACCACGTCAGGCCTTGTGTAACACAGAAATACTTAAAGCAGAAGTATCTGAGCCGGCTTTTTAATGCATTTAATAGTGATCTGGTATTGCTTGCATAAAAATAATAATTAATACAATGCATTGCACGGTCTGTCCTCTTCGTAATTAATTTCCAGTTTGGGGCTACTGAACTGATGAGACATTTGCATGGTAAAGGTGAAACAAGGAAAGAAGCAGAAGGAGAGAACACGAGAGCTACGAAGGCATCAGTGATACTGGGGTAAAAATAGGAGGAAAAGTAGATGGGGTGGTGCTTTGAAACGTGGTGGCGCTTTGAAACGTGGTGGCAGAGACCTGGGAACAACAGGAGCAATGAAGGCAGGATGAGTCCTGGGTGATGGATGAGAGGAGGGGAATGCTGTGGCAGAGAGGCCTCCTTCCAGTGAAATAAATGCAGAGGAGGGGCAATAAGGAAGGGAATCACACCTCTGATGTCTTTGACCTTCAGTGATCCTTGCATGCCTGTGAAAATAAATATTTAACGATCTTCTTGAAGCTTGTTTGAAAGAGGAAATGATTAGGCTGGCTTCTCTGCTTAATTCAGAAGTTTTATCTGCATTGAATTTTGGTGCTTATGTCAGCAAAACCAGCATTATGACTGGGTGGTGGTGTGACCTGATGGGAACTAATATGTCGCAAACACCAGCTAAATAAAAAAACCCTAGTGTGGTACAGCCGGTCATTGTGTTGCACATTCTTGCTTTTGTCTGAGGATATGATGAATGTGGTGTGGGATGTGGAGGAGGTGCTTCCCCTTCCTTCCCTGCTCACCCACCCCCCTAAAGAATAGTTAAAAAAAAAAAAATAGTGTTACCTGATGCTTTAATTAAATCCTGGTAGCAAATATGATCAATTAGGGAGGATGGCTTTGATCTGGTCACTGAAAAATATTCCTGGTTATAGCCATCACTAATGTTTCCTGTATCTTAAGTCAATTAGAAAATTAAACCCTCTCCTTCAATAAAATAATTTTGAAGATTGTGTATTTGCATTTTAATACAGTAAGAATGATGCCTTAAAAGACAAATTTGTTTAAATAAGATCAGTGATGCAAAATAGGGTGAATAAAAGCCAGCATTGAGAACTGTTAAGCACTTCTAGCTTGCTGTCTGTAAATATTATTTTAGCTTGAGGTATTCTAAAACTGTGTACACTTTCATCATATTCTTAGGCAGTTTTTTTTTTTTGTCTTGCACATTTAATGTTATAAGAAGAAAGTGAGGGTATATCCCAGAAACAGCATTGCCTTTCAAATTTGTTTTGGAAAAACAGGATTCGTTCTTGTATCTGTTCTGTCCTCATATCTTGAAAGCGGTATTAATAATGATTTCTTGCATCCTTATAAAGTATAAGCCTTTTGAAAATTGGAAAAAGTACTTTTCAAGAGCTGTCTGTCTTCTTCAGATGTTTGTCACTAAGATTTTGTTTGCATGACATAGTCTTCATACTGGAAATGCTTCTCAGTGAAAGATTCTTAGGATTTTGTAATCTCATACCAAGCAAAATTGTGAGCTTGAGCCTTTTCTAACCTTTTTGCTGTTATCCTGCCTTTATGGCAAGTCCATGTCTTTCCTCGAAGGCAGAAGAAAATGCCTTTTAGAGTTTAACTGCCAGATTGGCTCAGTATTGTTGTAAATATGAATGATGTAATACTCAGTCACATGGTGGTACGTCTGCTATTTTTTCCCCCTTTGAGAGAGTCAATAATTTCCATTTTACCCAGTTTCAGCAGCTTGGGAAAGCAGCAACCTTAACTGAGACCCAAACCAACCAAAATCTTGATTTCTTCCAGAGCTCTGCTTTTGAAGCCAAATGCTCTCCCTGCTTCCTTTATTTTGACTTGCAAATTGGAAATAAGATGTTGAAGATAACATGTGTTTTGAAGCTTCTATATTGTGTATTTTATTTAGATTCAATCCTTTAAACATTTGTCAGTAAAACATAAATTGCGGAGCTCTTGTCTTTACATCAGCTGTAAGTGAATCATTTAAGTTTTCAACATCCAGTCTGGGAGAAATACAGTAGTTTCAGTGATGTTTTGACTGCGTGTGTTGGTAAAGTGCTATGAGATTTGCTAATTAGTATTTTTAAATGGAGATCTAGAAGTGTTTCTTCAATGAAGGTGCAGTTTGTCTGCCAAAAGTAAAGTCATAGCTTATGCCTCTACAGGGAGTTGCAATCCGAGTGCTCTTCAGATTCCTTTTGTATTGGTAAGCAGGGAGGAGTGGTGAACAATATATTTTATGTTATTGCATGTGAGCTAATTATGACGGAAAGCAAATTTTAAAAGAGGGAAAATGTCTAAAATGAAAAAAAAAAATCCTTTTAGCGTGGACAAAATGTTGTGTCTAACCTGTAATATGCTGTAATCTTTTTCATATGAAGAGAGAATTTGCAGTAAAAAAGCATATTCAGTAACATGACGTGCTAACTGAATTGTGAGTGTCTTTATTACAGAAAAACTAGAACTCCACCCATTGCCCCTGTCTTATTGTCAGGTGAATTTCTCACCTTATCTGTTTTACAGTATTTTTCCTTCTGTAATTGTTCCTTTCAGCTTTTTATTGTGCTTGTAGAGAGCCCTTTGGCCTTGCAGCTTCCAAGGGGAAACAAAGTTATTATTGTCATTTCTCGTACTGTAATGCGTGGCACAATTCTAGCACACAAAAAAAGAACTGGTGTTCCAGGTTAGACTGCAGAAAATTTCATAGGCTACCTGAACTTGCTACTTTCTGAGAAAGCACCAGTGTCCTTGCTTTGCAAGGATTTTTGTCCTCTTCTAGCTAACTTACACTATAAATGCACTTGCCCCTTCGCCCCCCAAAGAAGCAATGGCTTCAGAGTAATGAAGCGCTGCCGGTTGAGCTCCAAAGCTTGTGAGATTATAGATACTTTTCTGTGATTTTTCCCCTTGTGTGAAATAGATGGGCTCTCTGAATTGAGAATATTTCTTTTGAAACTTGCCATTGAAATCACCAGGGGACTATCCTTGATCTCCAGAGAAATGAGGAAAGAAATGTAAAATAATTGTCAGTCATTACTGAAGAAGTCTTCTTTTAAAGAAACATCTGGAGGTTTCAGCTGCTGCGTCTCAGTTGGTACCTGAAGTCAGAGAATGCTCTGTTCTGTACTTTTCCTGGAGTTGAAAGTTTGGTTTTCCCATATGAGTGCTGTTAGCTCCTCCAGAATTTAAGTTGAATTTTCTTTTCTATATGAAAATTTCTGGTCCTTAAAGAATCAATCTTCCAGAGAGTGCAACAGACGGACTGCATCTGTGCTGCTGTCTCTCAGGGACTCCCAAATCACTGCATTCTTGTCACATCTGGAGAACCCAGTTCATTGCCAATAATTATTTCCAGCATATATTCAGATCATAGTTTTTCAGTTGAAAAAATATTTTTATCAACATTCAGTTTAATATTTATTATCTTCCAGCTAGACGTAAGCTCTTACTGTGGCAAAAGAAAGCAATTCAAGTATTGGTTGCTACTGTACTCATTCCTTATTTGGACTGGTGGCTTCAATGTCTTAGCTGTTTCCCATAGTCATTCAGTGATAAAACAAGAGAATGCTCCAGTCCTTGGTTTTTGCTGATAATGTTGTCAGCCATCTCATCAGAGCTGTAAACTGGTCACTTTTGTCCTGTTGCAACTGGAGAAGCTAAGAGTGCAATCAGGAGCCAGGAACCTTGGCTGAGAGGTAGTAGCCAGAACATGAGGACAGCATCAAAAAAAGAAGCTTGATTGAAGTGTTTCCTCACAACAGTCCTTCCTAGTGACAGGTCTGTGGACCTGTCAGGGTCCTTCCAGGGTGGAAGGAAAGAGATACAGAGCGTTTTCCATCAGCTCTCCAGCAGTCAGAGAAGGTGTGGGACATACAAGGAAATGTTTATATAGACAATATATCTGAAGGTGATGAAATACAGAGGAGACAATCCAGAAAGCCCGTGTCCTGTGTGGGATTGTAGAATAATTAAGATTGGAAGTGGACTCTTGAAGTCATCTCTCCAATTCCACGCTCATGCACTCAGTAGGTTGCTGGAGCCCTGCTCTGCTTGAGACTTGGTTGTCTCTAGCATATTGTCATAGAATCATCTAGGTTGGAAGGGACCTTTTAGATTGAGTCCAACCATCAACCTAACACTGACAAAAACCATCACTAAACTGTATCTCTAAGCACTATATCAACCCGTCTTTTGAACACCTCCAGGGATGGTGCCTCAACCGCTTCCTTGGGCAGCCCATTCCAATGCTTGATAACATTTTCAGTGTAAAAATTTTTCCTAATCTAGACTTCACTTGGCACAGCTTGAGGACACTTTCTCTTGTCCTGTTGCCTGTGACTTGGGAGAAGAGACCAACCTCCCCTGGCTACACCCTCCTTTCTGGGAGTTGTACAGAGAGAGAAGGTCTGCCCTCAGCCTCCTTTTCTCTAGGCTGAACACAGCCAGCTCCCTCAGCCTCTTCTCAAAAGGCTTGTGCTCCAGACCCCTCATCAGCTTCTTCTCTGAACACGCTCCACCCCCTCAATTTTTTGTGGTGAGGGGCCCAAAACTGGACACAGCCATCAAGGTGAGGTCTCACCAGTCCAGGGGACGATCATCTCCTAAGTCCTACTTGCTACACTGTTCCTCATCCAGGCCAGGATGCTGGTCCTTCTTGCCCACCTGGGCACACTGCTGGCTCATGTTCAGATGACAGGCGACCAACACCCCCAGGTCCTTTTCTGACAGGCATCTCAAGCCACTCTGCCCCCAGCCTGTAGCGCTGCCTGGTCTTGGTGTGACCCAAGGACAGGACCCAGCACTAGGCCTTCTTAAACCTCATCTCATGGGCCTCGGCCCATCCAACCTGTCCAGATCCCTCTGCAGGCACATCTCTGGGTTGCTGCGATATTCATGGCAAAGGTAGGTTTTTTTCCTAGTATCTTCCATCTGTTGTCTTTTGGTCTGAGAAGAACACACACACATATGTATTTGTTTATTTTTTCTGTATACCCTCCTTACTAGGTAGTTAAGACAGCATTAGATCTCCCCTAAAACCTTCTGTTCTCTGGGCTGAACAAGCTCAGCTCTCTCAGCTTTTCCCTCACAAGCTCCATCCCTCAACTATCTTGGTACTGACACCACGGGGCTGAAGTTGTATTTAAGAACCTGGACCTGAATGTGGCTCACCAGATGCAGCCTTTTAGGGGGATCGAGGGTAATAACCACTTCTCTCCACTGTTGGCTGCACTTTTGCGAATACAACTCAGTACATATTTGGCCTTTCTTGATGCCAGAGCACACTGCTGACTCCTGTTCAACTTGTCCGTGGGGACATTGAGCTCCTTGCGTGCAAGATGTTCCTTAGCTGGTCAGTCCCTGCCTGTACTGTAGCAAGGGGTTGTTCTTGCTCGGGTGTGAGACTTTCCAATAAGTTCAAAGACAGATGCAGCTCCAGTCGGCCCAGTTCTCCAACTTGTTAAGATCCCTTTGCGTGGCAGCTCCACCTTATGATGTATTGACTGCTCCCACAGCTTGGTGTCATCTTCATACTTGCCTAGGGTGCCTTGTGTTTTGCTGGCTCATTGCTAATTGAGACAGCGTTGCCCCTGAGGGATCTCTGTAGTACCCGTCTGCTAGTTGGACTTCGTGCTCTTAATCATAACCCTTCAAACTTGTTGATCCAGCCGATTTTGCACTTACCTTCTAGGCCAGCCAGCCAACCTGTGATGTCTCAATATTTTGGCTGTATAAACACGGTGTCAGACAGTGTCTTCAGCCTTGCTGCAGTCAAGGTGAGCTGCATCCACCGTAGCGCAAGTTCCCCCTGTGGCTGTGTTGGATAGGGTGACATAGAGAACTGATGGGGAGGTGACACTTTGCTTGGGGGGTGCAGCTGAACCGTCTTCCCACTCGATAGCTTAAGTGTTTGGCTAGTGCTCTGTACAGAGAATTTATCTTTGCTGGGACTCCAGAGCAAACCTAAGTCTTCTAACAGGCGACACAAGGACAGGGGCTCTTTGATATTTTTGTATTTTTTTAAAATTTTTTGTTCAGAGCCCCTAGGTCCCCTTCCTGACTCACAGCAAACCCTCTTTTGCTTCCTTAAGGGGAGTTAAAAGCCGAGAGGGTAGTGCAGCCCAAGCCCTGTCTGTTCTCCTGTGGAAGCTGCTGTTGCAATTTGAAACGTGGGGATTGTGGGGCCAGGAGAAGAGCAAGCAAGCAGAAGCTTTTCTATTAAATGACCAGACTTTGAGAGGGTGTACACCCGGTTACGTTTCTTTCTCTCAGGTTATTTTTCTGCTTCTTTATATTTTTTTTAAATGAACATATTTATTATATATGAATACAATGACCTAATATGTAAACAGTTCTGGCAGCAGGACTGTAACTCCAATTTGCTCCCTTCTAGCTAAGGGGTCCTGATGATGGAGGTAGAGAATTGGAGCATTTTATGTAAGAGGTCAGTATTACATGCTTGGAAAAACCAAGGCGCAGAAGGGAAGAGATAGGACTTGCTCATTGTGGCAGTCATAGACGTAGATATGTTTATGTCCCACATGCATCTCCTCCTCATGGGGTGGAATGCTAGCTCTTAGAATCTAGGACTTCTGCGTATTACTCACCTATTTGATTTTGCTAAAGACTCCAGAATATACTTTTCCCAGCACATTGGCTAAAATGCCTGGAATTTTTAGCCAAAATTGTGAAGAGGACCTTGTTCTGTGGGCTCACTACCTCTGTGTTGTACTGATCTTGTTATCAAAATCCTAGGGCTGAATTTGTAAGTCTTGGGGGGGTGGGGAAATTATCATTTTTCTTGAAAGCTTTGCAAATAGGACACAATCGGTGAGCAGCTGCGAACACAAGATCTACAACAGCATTCTCTGGTGGGTTTGGAGCAGAGCTGTATTTTTGGAGCTTGCCCTCAGCACGCTGTAGAACATTACTGGAAATTACACTGCCCCGTTAGAATAAAACTACTGCAAGAAGTCTGAAAGGAGAAATTACTGAAAGGAGTCTAAGGAGATCTTTCCCAGCGTATTACTGGCAGATTTTCTTTTCCCAGAGGCAGATGATATGTACATCATTACTGATTTTTTTTTTCCTCCTTCTGAAGAATTCCAGCAGCTGTGATAAGTTTACAACTTCTTAAAAAAGTGATAATGAATGAACGGTCTCTGTGCTGTAAGAGACAGGAGAGAAGTGCTTGCCATTCAGCAAGCATAGAGCATTCAGAATAAGATAATGCAGGGATAAAAGTTTAAAATGACAATTCAGGAAAATATTCCTCATTTTCCATCTTGATTAAAACCTTTTATTGGAGGTTGTTAACTTCTAAGAACGAGAGAAATGCTATTTGCAGGTAAATGAACTTTGGTGTGTTCCCTAACTGATGCTGTGCAACATTGTCTTCTGATGCTTTGTGAGTTCCTATTGAAGGGAAGAAAATACTGACAGTAATGCCAACAGAATTGTGGTATCCATGTGGTATCCATGTGGTATCCAAGAAAGTGAAGGCTTTCTTACCGAAACTGATTTCTTACTGAATAGGATACTCAATAGGATATCTGTATGTGTATTCTGGCCCCTTCCTCCCCTCCTCTTCCTCCTTCTCACCCCAATAAAGGGTTTTCTTTTTGCTTTTTAAGGATCCCCTTGTAAAGAGGAGTAACCAATAAATAAGGAGTTGACGCTTTCTTTTTTAACACTGAGAATTGATACGTGTATTTACGCAGTGATTTTTAAAGCAATCGTTGCAAAATCAAATTAAATATTAAACCAAATAAAGTATTTTAAAGTTATTGTAGGAGCTTCCTAGCTATGGGCTTTGGATAATAGAGGCATGAAAATTAGGACTGCCATACTTAAGGAGGGACTGAATCTCTGATATGCATTGCATCTCTTTGGATTATGAGTTGCTTAGGGTGTCACTTAGCTCTTAAGCTCTTTTTGCATGTTTTGGGCAGGGGGGTGAATTTCTGTCTTGATTTGCGTATTGTAAACCAACTTGTTAGATCAGGATGTTGCATTAAGACAGGATGGAGCTGGGGTCTTTCAAAGGCGGGAAGGTGGTCTGAGATATAATTGTTGACCATATATTTAGTTGCCTACTGGGAGATTAGAGGTGAAATACTTTGGAAAGCTTGTTTCTCTGACTTTTTGAGGGACACTTGGGAACCCTGGAGTCAATGTATCTTCTCACTCTGCCGGTGACAGCTTAAGGAAGTCTCTCCTTTTGCATTGCTGTGAAGTAGAAGTGAAAGACATGGTTGTGTCTTGTCTACAGGTCGGTAAATTCAAATAGTCTACCTCAGTTGCTATTCCAAGACTCTTGGATAACTGTCCAAGGAGGTAATGTGAGTTTTCTACTCCCATACTGCTAAAGAAACCACCTCTGAAGGCTTTAAAGCACAGTCTGTGCAATATGCGTTATTCTATATTTGGTAAAATGTTTTATTAGTAACTCATTTGGGATAAGCTGCCATTTATGAAGCATAAGGCAAGCCCAGTTTAAAAATGTAACTCTGTATAATAAAAGTCAAATTCTATATACCTCTGTGCTGTCATGACTTACGTAGGTTTCTGCTACAGTGAATGTGTAGAAATATTTTTTTTCCCTTTATATTTAGTTTAGGCATTTCTTAAAGTGAAAGCACGGATTGAGGATTTTTCAACCCACTGTTGTGACGCATCAGCTTGGCTCCATGTTTTTCTATTTATTTTATTGAAAATTACTAAACCAGGCTGCTTTGAGGAGGTCAGTCAGTGTGTAAGTGGTGTGTTATCCTGGCTTCCAAGTGCTGATGATAAACTAGTCCCAGTTTTCAGCTCTGTGCTGTGTTTAACTTCTGTAAAAAAGACAGGCCATCGGGGAAGTTATTGTGAGTTATTTTAATGCCTTTAATCAAACTTGGTTAGATTATGACAAGTCTAGTAATTCACAGTTGAATACAAGGGCTCCCTTTGGTGCATGGCAACCGGTCTCCAAGTAACTAGAGAGATTCCTACAGGTACGTGACCTCAGGCATCTGATACAGAAGGGTTTATTCCATCATTGTGTTGCATGACAGATGCTGATAGGATTCTCATAAAGGCTTTTGAGAATGGGAAACTTAACACATCTAATTGTTGGATTTTCCACCAAAGGCCATTATGGAGTCAGCAGCCTCAGAAAGGCAGGGATGCAGTTCATTAATTTTTGAATAGACAGGGAACTGCTGGAGAGGGGACAGCAGAGGGCTACAGAGATGATGAGGGGCCTGGAGCATCTCCCTTATGAGGAAAGGCTCAGGGACTTGGGTCTTTTTAGTCTGGAGAAGAGAAAGCTGAGGGGGGATCTGATCAATGCTTAGAAATACTTCAAGGGAGGGTGTCAGGAGGATGGAACCGGTCTTTTTTCAGTGGTGCCCAGGGACAGGACAAGAGGAAATGGGCACAAACTTTAATCTGAGAAGTTCTACCTAAAAACGAGGAAGAACTTCTTGACTTTGAGGGTGGCAGAGCCCTGGAAGAGTCTGCCCAGGGAGGTGGTGGAGTCTCCTCTGGAGACATTCCAAATGACCTGGACAGGTTCCTGTGTAACCTGCTCTGTGTGGCCCTGCTTTGGCAGGGGGGTTGGACTAGATGATCTCCAGAGGTCCCTTTCGACCTCAGGGATTCTGTCTTTGTAGTATTCAAAGTGATGCTGGGTAGGTTGAAAACCCACCTGGATGTCCTCCTGTGCAACCTGCTCTGGGTGGACCAGTTCTGGCAGGTGGGTTGGACTAGATGATCTCCAGAGGTCCCTTCCAACCCCGTAGTATTCTGTGAAGCTGTATTGTTTTTTAAAAACAAAGGGTTGTGGGTCATAAACTTGCCGCTAGATGAGTGGCACTGTTCTATGTGTAAGATATTAGCTGATAATGCCTATCTCTTATGGATAAATCAAGTTCACTGGTACCATCAGGAAAACAGTGTCTGATTTTCTGCCCAATCCCAGTGCTGGCTACACCAGCTGCTGTGCTCCCATCCCAGCAAAGGGCTGTTGAGAGAATTCTCCAAGGGGCCCTTAATACGAGCACATTAGACTCAGTATGGGCACAAAAGTAAAGATGTAACGCTTGGCATTTAGCATGGAAAATGTAAAACATTCTGGATCTACAGAATTTGCTTTTCTTCTGTTCTAAATGAGCACCGTAATGCTACTTTTTGGAAAATAGAGCCGGGTGTTTTCTGTGGGGACACCAGCACAGTCCTATGGTGAACTTTCACACAGGAACTGTGTATGTATTTCAAAACAAGGAATGTGGTATCAGTTTGAGAAGATTTTGGTTTACTACAAAGCAGTTAGTCTTCAGGCTTTTGCTTGTTGTTTGTTTTAAGGTTTTCTTTCAGATAAGGTGAGTCTTTCTGCTTCAGAGCAAGCTGTGGAGAACTCTGCAAACCGTATTACTTTAAAAAGAGAGATTTGAGAAGGTGGGGTGGGTGGCTGAGGAATGGTCTCAGGCTCTGGTTTCGATGAATGTTTTAAGCCAGCGTGAGCTGGTGAGGCTTCAGAAAGAAGTAAGTCCTATTGCTTTGCCCTTGCCTGCCCAGCCCTCCCACAGTCTGCTCCCTGCCTTCTGTCAGCCCCCGTGTTTGTGCAGTTTCATGTGAACTGGGGAGTTAATCTGGCTGAAAAGAGGGAACCAAAAAAAAAAGAATAAAATAATTCTTTCAGGCCGTTCCGTAGGCTGGTTTGCCATGTTGCTGCACAAATAGCAGCCCAAGGAAGGTGAGAGTGGTAATGGGCCAGAAACAAACCGGTTTGGGGCAGGCTGGATGAAATTATCTTGGTTTGGTTTCCCCCTCTCGCTTCTTTCCCCCTCTCGCTTCTTTCCCCCTCTCGCTTTTTTTTTCTGAAAAGCAGAGTGTTGGGCTCATGACAGTGCTGGTTTTCCTCAGCCCCTCTGAGCAGGCAGTGATTTTTTTTCTCTGCTTCAAGTTTCTGCCACTTCTCTGTCCTAGCTGCTTCCCCTTTCCAAATGTGTGTGTTCCTGCTGTAAGGAATACCTAATCGTCAGCTCAGAATAGTTCTTCCCAACCTATACCTCTGGGTTTTTGTGAAACCTGTTGGTTCCTTGTTGGTACAAGAGACATAACCTTTACAGACAGACTTTGTACACGGGGAAAAGAGAGACCTGCACTCCTTTATGTTTACTTAAATCTTTACTATTGGCATCTTCCTTCCCAGCTGCCTTTTTTTATGTCTGCTTTATTATCAAATGGTCATTCTTTGCGGATTCTTGGGCAGTGCAGTTTCGTACCTGCTTGTGTGTTTGAACTCTTTGCAAGACACAGGATGTTTTCTGCAGTGATTTTAATTTTACTTCTTTTCCCCTCGCAGCCTAAGCCACGCTCCTTCCCTGGTGCCTCTCTCCTGTTCTTCTCTGCCAGCCCCGCTCTTTTAAGTTCTTCCTTAAATCTCTCTTCTCCTAGCAACCTCTCTTGTTTTCCCTTACTTGTTCAATTTACTCTTCAGGGGATGGGGGTCCCCCTTTCTTGTTTGGAGCCTTTTTTGTTGTTGTTGTTTAAATGTAGCCAACTGCTATTTATACACGGTCACATCCGGGTTGAAGATTAACCTCATGTCTCTCAGAACTTTTAAATTAATATTTACATTTTCATTCCGGGCCTAAATTTTCTTTTCCCAAAGTGAGTATATTAACTAGATTGTCTTTCAGTAGCTTAGTGTAGATATTCTTTGTGTATTTTATCCATCTGATATCCCAAACAATTGGGAGCAGACTGTACCAGCGTTTTGGGACAAGAAATATACTCTTTTTTTTTTTTTTTTTTTTACTTTTTTGGGGTTGTGTTGCACATTCACATACGATTATATAAATACTTTGCAATATTCCACAAAGCAGGTTATTTACTTGAAGTCAGTAACACCAGGAACACAGCCTAGCCCAAATCCTTTGAAGACCGTATTCTGTTAAGGGCAGCATTTTCAAAAGTGCTGAACGCATCTCCAGCTAACCTGGTAGCTTTTGAAAACCTCCCTCTAAACGGGAATGACTCTGAAGATAATTATTAAGGAGAGCTACAGCATTAATTTAGTGAAGACTGAACTGAATGTGGACTGGGGAGTCTGAAGGTTAAGGTTTTGGGAGGTGTTGGATCCATCCAGTCTAACTGTCAGCCTGGTTGCCCTAGGTTTTGTCTACGGTCACTGGAGTTACAAGAGGGGAGAACTGGTGGCAGAGGCTAATTTGGAGCTGAGGTGAGCCAGAAGACTGTACTCCCAACCCTTTCAGTTAACACCATGAAATCGGGCAGGCTTGAATCCAACTCGAAATGCCTATTGCCTTTTTTAATAATCCGCCTAGGCGGTCGTGCGATGCTGAATTAGCACTGTTAACGTTGTCTTACCTATGAAGATCGAGACCCTGCGTGTGCTGGAAAAGGGAACTGCTGGAGAAACCCCATGATTTACCTGGGGGAGGAGCATGGCACTGCTGTTCAGGTTTTTCTGTCCTTAAGTTGGGAATTTTAGAATACAGAATATATAAAAACAGTTTTATGAAATACAGATGTGCAATTGTGTGCAAAGAAGAAAAAACCTCCATGAACGAAAATGCAATTTTTTTTTTTTTCCTCATGAATTAACCTACACATCAATAAAGATTTTATGCCTTTTATGAAAACGGCGTTTGTGCTACCAGTGTGATGTGTTAAATGCTGTTTCTATTTGTGTACTCGAGTGCAGCCTGTGCTCTGCAAACTTCTTTGCACAGACAAAATTGTAAACTTAAGAAACTTTGGAAACCGGCTCTTTGGGCTTCAGCCTCAAGGCAAAGCTTTTATTAGAGTTATCAGAAATTAGTTTTCTACAAAAGAATTGGGTTTGGTTATTATTTTCTAATTGTTTTAGTTCAGTGTCAGCGGGAACAGAAATGTTTACCTTCAACAATTAGCTCTCTCGGTCAGTTTAATTAATTGCTAATTAAATGGTAAAAGTTTGTAAAAGCAGCAGAGATATAATTGTGGTAAGTTGTAATCAGAAATCACTGGGTGTATGAAAATATGGAAAGGGAAGTTTCTGAATAGGGTGTTGAACTTCTGGGGGCCTTCCAGTACCTAACAGGGGCATACAGACACGGAGGGACTCTGTCAGGGAGTGTAGTCATAGGAGGAGAAAGAACAACAGGTTTAGATTAGATATCGGGGAGAAATTCTTTAATGTGAGGGTGGTGAGACACTGGAACAGGTTGCCCCCAGAAGTTGTGGATGCCCCATCCCAGGAGGCCACGTTGGATGGGGGCCTTTAGCAATGTGAAATGCTGCCTGGCAGAAAAGGACCTGGGGGTGGGACCTGTCGGCTGAACATGAACCAGCAGTGTGCCCAGGTGGCCAAGAAGGCCACCAGCATCCTGGCCTGGATCAGAAACAGTGTGGCGAGTAGGACCTGAGAGGTCATCGTCCCCCTGTACTCAGCACTAGTGAGACCTCACCTCAAGTGTTGTGTCCAGTTTTTGTCCCCCTACCACAAGACAGCCATTGAAGTGCTGGAGCAGGTCCAGAGAAGAAGCTGGTGAGGGGTCTGGAGCACAAGCCTTTTGAGGAGAGGTTGAGGGAGCTGGGGGTGTTGGAGAAAAGGAGGCTGAGGGCAGACCACCTTGCTCTGTACAACTCCCTGAAAGGAGGCTGTAGAGAGGTGGGGGTCGGTCTCATCTTCCAGGTCACAGATGATAGGACAAGGGGTAATGGCTTCAAGTTGCACCAGGGGAGGTACAGGTTAGATATTGGGAAATACTTCTTTACTGAAAGAGTTGTCAGGCATTGGAAGGGGCTGCTCAGGGAGGTGGTTGAGGCACCATCCCTGGAGGTATTCAAGAGACGAGTTGACTCGTCTTGGTGCTTGGGGATATGGATTAGTGATGGGTTGGTGTTGGCTTGGGTGTGGTGGGGGGTTTGTGTGGGTTTTTGTGTGTGTGTTGTTTGTTTTGGTTTTTTTTTAGTTTCATTGGTTGGACTAGATCATCTTAAAAGGTCCCTTCCAACCTGGGTGATTCTGTGATTTAATGGGAGGTATCTCTGCCGCTGATGATCGCTAAGGTCCCTTCCAACCCAGACTGCTCCACGAGATGTCCACTCTCCCTTTTGTCTTATTTCTCTGTGTTTGTTACTGTAAGTGCTTCTGGGAAGTTTCCATCTCTTTGTGTAGCTTTTACAGAACCGTAACATTGAAATCTCAACTATTTCATTTCATTTAGAACTTCAGAAAAATTTGTTTTAATAGAAATTTTTTCTTTGCTTTTCAGTCACATTTCCTATTAAGCTTTCCTTTTTTTTTTGTTTGCAGCGAGCTGAATTACTCTTGTTGAGTACAGAGAGGGATTTTATTTTAAAATATTTTATATATTTAATGGATTTGGCTTTAGGTTTTGTTAGGAGTAATTTTAGTTTCAACTGAAAAAGGTAGCGCTTCATTAGTGGGCTGTCAAATTTTTGCTTTGTGGCTTGCAGTCATGATTCCTTGGCATTAGTCCTCTTCCTGTGCTATGGCTGATTTTGTAGTAGGCTTGGAAAAATAAGTTTAAAAAAAAAAAAATGTTCTGAGGATAACTTATGAAAACTGATGAACTAAAATACTAGATCATTTATCTTCTCTGTGCTGCTCGTGTACCTGCATCTTCCAGAAATGACACGTTGTGCAGTGGCAGAATTTTGACCCAGTAGCACAAAATAATCTGTTTGAAGGTTTCCTGATTATTGTAGGCACTAAACCTAATATTTAATTTTTAAATATTTTTTTTAAGAGGGGCAGCTACTCTATTGTAAATAATAGTTGTTATTTGAAAAGCATCTTCCACAATTTATTCCACAATTTATTCTCTGTATATAACTTTGGCAAATCACAGCTTTACCTCCTGAGGAGTGTTAATATTGAAACCAAGGGGATTTTGTTCCATTATAAGTACTTCAGGATTGCTGGAATATGTAAAACTTAGGTCTGTCTGAAGGACAAATGCATGTTTGTTTTGGTATTTTGGGTTTTAGGTTTCCGGTACTATTCATTTCATCATGAACTTTTGTTTCCTCTGGTGCTGAGCATGAGATCATTATTGCTGTGATTCATGGTGCTCTCACATTATCCACAGATTTCCAGATTACAAAGGCAGAAAAGGAGTGCTCTGGCTGCTCTGTCTGACCTCTTGCATTGTGTCGGTCAAAGGATTCTCTTGAATTAAATCTTTTGAAGTAAAGCCTTTAGACTCCTCTTATTTAGATTTAAAAGTTTCTAATGCTGGGCAGTCAATTGCATACCTTGCTGAAAATTGGTCTGAAAAATGAACAGCAAAGGAAAAACAGTTGAAACTGTCAATGCTTTTTTTCTTTCACTTTTTTATTTTTTAAATTGGGTGCATTTATAACCTAAGTTCCCTTATGTTTATGTCCTGTTATTTTTTGTATGTGTATATCTACAATACCAGTAGCTTTCGATCCCTTTGAGAACTTTTCCATATGCTGGCAGTCTCCATATGTACAATTATCATTGTTTTCTTTTGGCTTCAAAGAAAACATTTATCTTATGATGTATATGTTGTATAATTTTTTTTGAATACCTGTTGAGTATTATATACTGCTTTCAGCTGTTGTTATATGTTCTCCTGAACTGTTCCGACTCCAAAAAGGAGTTTGAAAACAACTGCCTGTTTTTACAACTACTTCCTGCTGATAATTGTGCTCACAATATTCATGGTAAAGGCCAACCTGTGCTACTGCGTGACTTAAATTTCCTCTTTGCTTTTGCTTCCCCGTAGCAGCTATGTCTAGTCGAGGGGAGAGAAAGAGAGAGATTCCTGGAGGTGACCTTAAATGAAATACAGAAATGCCATATTTTTACGGTGACCTTTTGCTTCCAATTTCAGTGGATATTTGAATGAATTTCTCTAAGGAGCAAAGCAATTTAACATAAAAGTATGTTAAAGCATCTATAGAGTAGCTGGAAGTTGCTTCGGACTTGCCTAAACCCTGCAAGAGAATTTCCCACAGCTTCTTACCTCTAATTTTGAGTTGTTATAAGCATCGTGTAGGCAATGCTCTCTGCTCCTCCTTGCTTGGACAAAAAGGTGCGGGGAGGTGTGTTTAACAGTTTGAGGAGGATGAAGAATACTGAAGATTTCATGACTGTGAGTGAAATGCCCAGGTGAGAAAAGCAGCGCTCTGGCTTACCACCTCTGAATTAGCATCTGGCACTGATGCTCTTCCCGAGTCCTCCTCCATGTCCAGGATTAGCAGACAGACTCTGGGACCACTCGCTCCCTTTGGTGCCTCGATAACCTATGAGCTATTTGTCTTTTGGTGCTTATTTTTTGTTCGTTTGCTTGGTTTTGGTCTTTGTTCTTGATGTTTGAGGGTTTTTTCATTATTTTTTTTTCCCCTAAATTGTGACAAAATCTATCAGGTATTAGTTATAAATTATCTCAGTGGTGAAGGTATCTCAGGGTGGGCGAAGAGGAACCAGACACTTCCACAGCTGGGAATGTTTTCAGACCTAGGATATTTCTCAAGCATAAAACCTCTCTCTAGATCTGTTTGATGAGCTGACGGTTATTATCGTTCCTTGGCAACTGCCTTGTTAAAGTCTTTCCCTTTTCTCCTTCCTCACTGCTTTGACCAAAGAGTTGCACCAAATTCAGGATTGCTCTGTGTAAATTTTTTAATTCTATATTTTAGAGATCGTTAGCAATTTCTTTACTGAGTTTAAATTTAAGATCACTTAAAGTCTTGCATAATCTCTAATGGATTTTGGATTTTTCCAGAGATGTAGTGAGTTTTCAGCTAATTAAATATCCGGCTACGCTGTGGGTTTTGAATGCTAAAATTAACTTTCACCAAGTAATATTAACATAACATCTTGAATACTGTAACACATTCGGACTACTAAATTCAGACAATTTAAAATGCAAACGAAGGATACAAATGTTCAAGGACAAAAAATTTTTAGTGAGGCAAATGTTTATGTATAAAGTGATGATGTTCTCTGAATGATTCTCCTTCCGCGGCTGATAATATTTAGTAGAAGCGTGTACTATTTTACTCTGGCATGCGTTAAGAAGAACATACCCCAATACTTGTGTTACTTGTGGTACCGAACTATACTGATGTTCCTGTGTTGTTGTTGGTTTGTTTTTTTTTAATGCTGGATTTCTTAGGGCATTGCTATGTACACAAATGCACACGCAGCCCCACGTAGGTGTTTTTATCTGCTTGGCCTCCCCGTCCCCCCTCTTTCTCCCCTTCCCTCTCATTCTCTCACACTTGGCTTTGACACTTCTTTGAATGGTAAAACCAGAACCCTTTTATGACTGCAAGCCACACCTGGGGAGCTGATAGGAGACCCAGGATGTGTTCCTTGGTTTGATAACAGCCAGAAGGCCACCTTTGCACCTTAAGCTTAATAGTGCTCTGCTTTCTTCTTTTTAGATAATGTTAAGAAGGCATATTTCTTGACACACTTACTTTCAGCAAAATGCAATGGAAACTTCTAGAGGTTTCACAGAATCGTAGGGGTTGGAAGGGACCTTTGGAGATCATATAGTCCAGCCTCCCTGCCAAAGAAGGTTTAGGCTTGGTTTTAGCCATTACGAGTTCCAAGGGTGCTCCTAATGAGTAGTAGGTGGTGACTTTATACTTTTGCAGCAGCATGGGATGTGATGGAGTGAGTAAAACCTTGAAAGTGTGATGGCTGATTTCCTTGGTCAGAGAAGAGAGTAGCCAAAATGACTTTCTCTCCCCAACTCTTTGACAGGCTCTCACAGTAGAAGACAAAAGAAACTCACAGCAGTTTTCATAGTTTGCTCTTTCATTTGGTTTTTGGGGTTTTTTTGTGGGGGATCCTTGGCTCCTAAGCTGGCATAGGAGGCAGATGATGCTTTACATTTCTTAAATGAAGTGTAATAAGAGTTTTCTGTCTTGCTGCTCTCACTGTTTGGTGTTATCATTGGGCTTGTTGTAGGCTGCAGTATTACGGTGAGTATTTGAAGCTCCACAAGATGTTCTTTGAGACCATCACTCCACGCAGATGACTTGTAAAGTAAACGGTGGATGCTGGCAAGGTGTTTTGGGGGGGTGGGAGCTGTATTTTTAGCTGGATTGCTGGCTGTCAGCAGAAGTGGTGCTTCCAAATAGCTGGTACGTATTTGGTTTCTTTGACAGTTAAACCTGGGTTTATGACTTCCTTTTTTTTTTTGGTTGCTAATGAAATTAAGAAACACTGTCACATTCAACAAGCACATATATTCCTTGACTTCTTCCCAGACATGTTACTTGACCTCAGTGACCTCCTCCAGGTATCGTATCTTTTTTTTTTTTTAATTTGAAACTTTTGTTGGATTGTTAAAGCTTAAGATTAATTGCAAGCAAAGAACTGTTAGTGTGGATTGTTTGGGGATGTTTTAATTTATCTGTAAAGATTCCTAATTAGAAAATAATTCACTGGGTTTGTAAATCTGAGTAATTGTTCAGTAAAACTAAATAGCAAACAATTTATTTTTTCTTTTAATACTGCAAATAACACCTCAAAAGTTAATGTCATCCTTTCGTCAGGATTGAGAGTCCCTGCAGTGGCATTAGGTCAGATGGTACACATTTTTAGAACATGTACAGTTGCTGAGGACAGAAATAACTTTTTTTTTTTTAGTAGGTAATACTGTATAAATGGGTGAGTGTGCTACAGAGACCTGATTTATAAAAATGTATTTTGAAAGAAGTAAGTGCTGCTCTCTATGTGGAAATAGAAAGCTCTACTGACATATGCCATCCGACCCTCATTCTCTGCTACAACTGTTTTACATACAATGCGAGTAGGTTAGTTGCATCTATTTTTGTCCTCTCAGCTGTCTTGGTAAATGGCATTCCTCTGAAGACTATTTATTGCTTGAAGCAATCTGCGGGAATTGCAATCATCAAATGAATCTTTAATTCTTAAAATTGATAACTTTTTTTCCCCCTCTTTTCTAAACATTACTTGAGTTATTTTGATTACTTAAACCCAAATACTGCCTGTGTAGAATGGGAGAGTTATTTCCTTCTAAATACAAGCAATTCTTTGTGGTGATTGTTGTGAAATGGAATGATCATATTAATTGAAGAATGTGCACACAATGTGCAGACAAACAAGAAGAGGTGTTGTATCTGTAAAAGAAAAAAAGGAGATGTATTGTCAGTGGGAAGAGATGGGAAAGATTGAATACTCTCTGTTTTCCCATCTGTATCTTCCTGCCAGAAAAAGTGTCAAAATGGGGCATATGAAGACCAAAAGGTTAGAGGGGTAACTGAAGAGATGGGAAGAGCCAGAAATAGATTAGAAGCAGCAAAATAATCGACTCTGGAAAGAGGAAAAACGCAAAACTTCAGTGTCATGATCTGTATTAATGTATTTAACTGTGTGAAGGGCTTATGAGGTGCTCTACCATATAGCTTCTTTAAGGTGACTCTGAGCAAACAGGAATCTTAAACGTTATTGTTAACTGTAGCTGGCCAGAAAGTCATGTTTGAGAATATATAAAAGAGCTTTTTGAAATGGTGGCAAAACATTTATGGCCTAGGCAGCAAACTTCAGTCAGATTCTGCTTTAGATCAGTCTTTTCTCACAGGTTGTGTGCCTGAAAAAAAAAAAAAAGAAAGGCAAAGCAGTTAGTTTGAAAGAAAAGCAAAGCAGTTTATTAGACTGTACTGTGACTTTGAAGTGCGTTGTTCTTTCAAGGACAGCTCTTCCATCCTGAAGTTGGGATGAGAATATCACTAAAGGAATGGTTAGTGGTAGGAGTAGCAGCAGGGATATTATCTTTCCAAAAATACTTTACTTGTTCGGACTCATCCATACAAAATACGTAATGCTGCTCCAGACGATTGTTTTTCTTGGCAAAATGAGAAAGATGTCCATTTTGTATCAGAAAAAAACCAAAAAACACCTTTGAAATGCTGACGTCCACCAACTCTTGCTTAGATGTGAATAGCAAATTTTGAGAATTTTTTTTTCCTTCAGAATTTTCTACTTGCTGCGGGAGGTGACGTGACCTGCTGGGCTGCTCATTCTCTGACCGCAGGAATTTTTTTGAAGAAAGCTACTGAAGGAAACATCCTTATGGAGCATCTTCATAGAGGCTACTGAGTGAATCACAGAACACCTTGAAATAGATTTTAGTGTACGGGGCGGGGAGAGGAAGTATATTAACGTTTGGTTTATTGCTTCATCTTAAAGCAAAACAAAAAATAAGCCTTGTAACTCCAGCTATGAGTGAAAAGGATTAACGAAAACCTGGGAAAAAGGTCATCCACTACTTCCTGGTACTGTTTTGTAGCTGGAGATGAAATTTGCTGTGCCATTTTCCATCCCACCTAAGGGATCCTCCCCATCTGTGTCCTTCAGCCTGTGTGAGGGTCTGATGACTTGAGATGTGGAAATTTGCCTTGTTTCATTGGAGAACTGCTACATTTCATAATAGGTTTTGGAGCTTTAAAATTGCTGTCATCTTGGAAAAGCCAAAATCAATTTTTTTTTAAATTTTTTGTGGAAAGGCAATTTCTTTAATATTTTTTTTCTTCCCTTTTTTATCTTCAGGTGAAATATGTCCTGTTCTTGGAAACCTTCTATTGAAAATGTTGTCTTGTCTGATTCAGTCTGCCTCTTGGTACATTCAGACTTGAAAGTGTTATCTGAAATGAGCTGAAAAAGTCCAGACCAGTGCTACAGATCAGGCTCCTTCCTTGTGCTGAGCCAGGCTGCATGTTGATTGAGTTGGAAGGACGATCAGTCATCAGTCTCTGACAGGGAAAGTACTTGCTTATATTTTCAAATATGGCATTTTACTTGCAAATACAGTCTTTAGAGAGGTCTGTAATCAGGCCTTTTGTTTGCTTTTTTTTTTTTTTTTCTTTTTTTTTGTAGTCCAATCTAAGTGACAGGCCTTGCTCATTTGAGAGAGTTGCCAAGCTTGTCTAGCCTTTGGCCCAACTTTTGAGTGGTTTAGGTTTGCTCATCTGTTTCAGAGCACTTCACTCCTTGCATCTGAAGAACTTACTTGGCTGAAGTTTCGATCTCAGCATGGTGAAATCATAGAACCATAGAATTGTTTGAGTTGGAAGGGACCTTAAAAATCATTGAGTTCCAACCCCCTTGCCATGGGCAGGGATACCTCCCACCAGACCAGGTTGCTCAAAGCCTCATCCAGCCTGAAATGCTAGCTTTCTCATCCTTGGAAATGGCAGTTTCTTTTTTAAGCCTCTCCAGTGTCACGGTCTTTGCGTTGTGGTCATAAAAGACATTGGGAAGAAGCGTTGGCATCCTTTGATCTCCAATTTCAGCCTAGTAGAATGTAATTTTTAGTGTGCCTTGTGGTGTGTCCTGCTGTTAAGTAAAGCTAATGCTTACCAAAAAAATGTTAGAGCCAGGCTCATGCAGCAGGAGGATTAGCAGCAACGGACATAATTAATTAAAATTAGATGTTTTGACTGGATATCAAGAAAAGGTTTCACCACAAGGACAGCTAAGCATTGGAACAAGTTGCTCAGAGCAGTTTTGAAGTCTCTCTCCATCAAAGTTTTCAAGACCCTGAGCAAGCTAATCTGTTCTTGTAGCTGACCCTGCTTTGAGCAGGAGGTTGGGCTGGAGACCTGCTGAGATCCATTCCGACCTGAACTATGCTGGAGTTATAGATAAGGGAAGAGGGTGCACAAGACGTGAAGAATCAGTAGCTAGTCTGTAGCTTGGTCTAGTCCTCCTTTTCTGTTTCTTCTACTTCAAAAGGCAACTCTTTCCCCCTTTTCTTTAAGCTTCAACTTGTCTGGTCAAGTACCGGTACTTTCTTATCCAGAAGGATTTTTATCGCAGGTTATTTTGGACACTTGTTTATATTTATTTCTTTGCAAAGCAGCAGTGGCCTCCCTGATTCCTCTCTGCTTGTTGCAAATTACTCTTTGACTTTTCTTGCACAGATGTTACGATAATAGTTTACTGCTGTGGTGCTGGAGGAAGAATGCTAGGACCAACACACATCTGATTAGTAAAAGTAGGCTCTCCCTTTGGAGTCCCCAGACTGAAGGCAATGCATAGTGTGAGAGGAAGCTGCTTAATTTTGATTTGTGTCTCTTTTTCTTTTCGAACTGCAGCCTGATGAGCTGGACTTGGTATGTGGTTGCAGTTTTGCATATGGTCTTTGGGGGTTTAATGTAATGGTCGGTTGCAATATAGATCCGAAAAAAAAAGTTATTTCAGTTTATGGTGTGGAGAAGGGTAAAATAAGAGTATTTTTTTAAAGACTATGCTCATTTGCTTCTGTTTTTAATACCCTTTGTTCACTTAAAGTTAGTAACATGTTGACTGCGTTTGCCTTTATTGCCCCTATGCAAATTGCTCTGTTGATTGAGTTAATTTAAACAACCTGGTTGGGACCTTCAGGCGTTACTATACTAGAAATGTTAATAATGAATCAAATAACCACAGGTGCTTCTTTCCCCAGCAACAGACACTCTCCTTAAAAACTCATTTGCTTTTCATGCTTGCTTAATTATTTAGGCACGCAGCCATGGATGTTTCACAGTGTGAATTCTCAGCGCCTTCCAACTGCCCAGTCTTTGTCTTGTCTAAAAGACAGAAGACATTAACCACCCTCACCGTTTGTAATATTTTTCCAGAATGCCATGCTGTGGTCTTGAAAAGCCTTCATGGAGATTACTCATAGTGAAAGGGTAATGATTTATAAATGTATGGAATTTAGGGTCAAGCAAAAACTTTAATTCAATGATTGTAGCTTGTTTGGTTTTTTGTTTTTGTTTTTGTTTTTGTTTTGATACCGTGTAACCCGGTAACTTTATGAATGGGAGATTCCCTGTTTCCCAAAGAGAATTTAAAATTCTGGAAGGTGTTAGGCTGTTGAACAACTGGATTCCAGTGTTACTGGAAACGAGGTATTTGTTGCTATTTCGGTGGAAATGTATTGGTTTTTGTGAACACATCAGGTGTGATGTGAAAGCGAGAGGAAATTATGGAAGGGTAAGAGTCCCTGTGGAAGTGTCCCTTTGAATTCAGCATCTGATGACTGATAGATGTGAAATGAAAAGACTGTCTCCAAAAAAAACCATGAAGAGCAAAGAGTATAATGAGTAGAAGGATCTTTCTGTAAAAATGTGACTGAATAATTGGAAGTCATTCCTTTTCCAAATGCCCCTAATAGCTAAGATACAGCGTTCTATAACAAAAGTAGAAATAAACTATTGGTAAAGAATAACGTCTTAGAGAATCTTAAGTTCTCCTGTAAAAACTTCAGGGAAAAACCAGGTATTTTTTGCTGTGCCTTTGGTGAGCGCAAGCTTTTTGTGTGGAAGTTATCTTCCTGCTGAAGAATCTTGGTTTTTTTTTTTCCAAAAATGACCCAACTCAGTGGCAGGTCTATATGTTTGTAAACTTACTCTGCTAAATGTGAACTGAATGTAAAAAAAAAATACGGTAAAAACTATCAGGGTATGCAGATATTTTAAAAAATCCCCTTGGACAGAAATTGACACCACTCTCTGTTGTATTAGGTGTGGATGCTCAAACCTAGCAATTGCACCAAGTTTAGGAAACCTTAATATCTGATGAAAATACACAAGCAAAGAGCCACAAGCCTTATGAAACTCCATGAAATGATGGTTAACACTTTGACAAGTTTGACTGGGGAGAGTTTGGGGAAATCCTGTGTTTTGCTGTGATCCCTGAAAATGAAGAAGGGGAAAAAGAGGGTGAAGTTGATGTGGTAAGCTTTAAAGCTGCACCAATTCAAGTCTAAGCCAGAGACACCCTTTCAGAAGGGCTTTTTTGTTTATTCACTCTTCTAAGGACTCGTATAAAATTAGGGTTTATGAATGCAAATGCCATATGGTTCTAAATTTGGAGCATTAAGCTTTTGAGAGATTGGAGTATATAAATTTTTATAAGAAGTTCTTAATGAAGAAAGAACTAGAAATTAAAGTAGGCCTCTAAATTAATTCTCTTAATTTTCAAAGTTTAATGGAGTGCAAAAACTCATATAAATGACAAGAGTAAAGAAAGACTCTATATGCTATGATATATCAGATCTCTTCTGTCAGAGGATATATATGAGTAATACTTCAAATTAGTGACAGTGGCATAAAATTTTAGTGAAAGGGCCTTCTTCCACTAAAACCAAAAGTTCTTAAATATCGTATTTTAGCAGTTCAGTGCTGTTACAGATTTCTGACTGAGCTTTGTTCCATCTTTAACTTCCCATTTATGAGAAATGCCCCAGAACCTGTGAATATCTGATAACTTTCAAAGATGAGAAGCATATTGTTTGAGAGGGCCTGAAGTCCCTTTTCCTACTGATTTTTCCAGGAAAACTGGAAGCAATTATATTTTCCTGAGTCTTTTGTGACTTTACCCTAGCATTAAAAACATGTGAGCTTGATGAGGAAAAACATATATAGCATGCAATCCACTGTATATTATGTTTTCTTTCTAAATTGGTAGTTACCAGAAACTGCAAAGAAATGCACTTGTGATTGAAAGAAAAAAAATAATCCCCTGATGTACCATTTCTATTTGAATTTATTATTTTGTGTAAATACACACTGCCTACACCTTGAAGTTGGTCATAAAACACTAATGATGTGGGTGAAGTGGAAAAGAAGGTTAGATTTAAGTATCTTACCGCTCAAATGAACCATGGATCTAGAGACTTTTAGTTTGGCCAAGGAAGAGTCATCAAGCAATTTTATTATGCAGTTTGTCTTTGCTTTAGATTTAAATTGGCACCCACTTTGATTGTTAGAACTTCACTAAAAAGCCTTGCTTCTTTATGCCTTTTCATATTTATTTGTACTTGATGATTGCAATTACAGGAAGATTGCTTAGGAGGAGTTTCTAGAGTGTGACATGGTTTGGTTGGGGGGACACGTCAAGTTATTTGGATGTTGTGACAGATAATTATTTCTCCCTCTAGCCTTTTCTGAATTTGAGGTGGTGGTTGGTTGGTTGTGGTTTTTTTCTAGACTAAAATGAAAGAACTAGATGAGTTTGTGAAAGCTCTGATGGAAACATCATATGTACATGGCTCCAATGAAGTAACTTCACTGATTTGGGCAGTGAAATTGTCCTTGCAGAACAAGATCTAAGATATGAGGTTTAAGATTTAAAGTAACTTGGTCAGCCAACTTAGAAGGCTGAAATCGCAGCCAAAACCCCGTTCTTTATATTACCGTTTCTTAGACAAAAGGTCAAAACAAGCCGTTCCAAACTTGCCCTGAATCGAGCATCTAAAGCCAATTGAAACACTGCAGATATTTTGCTGGAGTAATGTCTGCTCTGTCTCTGTGCCTCACAGAAAGTCACACGCTCTCAAACGCCTGTAGGAATTGCCAGACTTGGTAGGGGCTTCTTTTTCTGCATAAAAAAATTTGCTTACTTATTTCCTAAGAAATAGACTTCTTCTTCAAATCGATGTATTTTCTCCCCTTCCCATAGAATAGTATTTCTATGTTGCCTGGTATTCCGGGGGGGGGGGGGCGGGGAAGGATGGTGAATTTTAAGACTATACTTCTGTATCTTCTGGACCAGTCCAACCCTTGGTCAGAGGAAGCATGGAATGTATTCAATCCTTTCCACTAAATATGGAATGAATTAATATCATATCATGTACGTTTGGATACAGGATATGTGACCATTCTGAGGATTTCTTTGAAGTTCTCATTTTTAAAAATTTTTAAATTTGAGAAAAATTCCCATTAGGAACGTCTTCCCCAAAAAGGAAAATTTTGAAGTGCTAGGTGAAAATGTGTCAGTATTTTTTAATTACTTAAAAAGAAAAATATTTATTTTTTGCTAGCTTGGTAGAAGCCATCTGTATGCTTGGAAGGAAAGCTTGCTTTTAAATTCATGCTGGTTAAAGCTCTTTTCTGAAACTGAAAGAGAATATACTTAGGACTTTTTATTTCCATAGACTTGTACCATAAGGAACAACTCTGCTGCGTAATTGACTGGCATGGGAAAGAAAGGGCCAGGTCTGTTACAGGAAAGCAATACAGGATATAGTATCCTAAAAATAGATAAAATAAAAATCTATTTGTTTGCAGTGTAGGAGGATGAACTTTTGTGGGTTTTTTTATACTGGCTTTGTCCTTTCTATGTGCCTCGGGGGGAGCAAGGTGTTCATGGAGCTCCATGGGAACGTTTTGGGCTGATTGGGAGCTGAAGTGTATCCTGCCTTTCATGCTGACCACATCTTAAGATAGTGAAAGAAAGTTTCCTCAGACTTCTAAAATACAAACATAGTTGCCTATCCTATAAATTGCAAATCAGGCTATGAAGAGTAACTCCTCCCCTCATTTACATCCTCCTGAGTGGAGCAGTGAAGGAGGGGAGGGGACCAGGGCTGTGTTTGGTGTGGATTAGGGTTTTTCTGAATTTATTTATATTTTTTATTTATTTTTGGTTTTAATGTAGGGGGATGTGGGGTAATGTCCAAAGAGTAAGAAATGACAAATAACCCCCTCAGGTCATACAGCACCACTCCTTGCTTTGGTGGAAAAGTTTGGTGTGCGCTTGTGCAATGCTTCATTACCACACTTCACGTGATGGTGCAGTGCTGAAATTTGCACTAACTTGTGAGTATGTGCTCAGGATTTGGTATCAGTGACATTCAATATATGCTGGTATTATATTAAAGTCTACTTAATGCTTTAAGGGGTTAGGAGACAACTGGATAATGGTCCAAGTACTAGAGAGCAACACTTGAGCCCACTGATGCATGATGAAGAGTTATAAAAAATTTTCAGTATAAACTTAAGCTTTGATTTATGATGCTAATTTGTGCAGCTTTTGACAAAGTATTATTCTCTACCTATAAATGTTACTTGTATTACTCCAATTGACTTTTTTTTTTAAAAAAAACAGGTTGTTAAAGATTTCTCAAGTTGTTGGGTTTTATTCCTTTCCATATAAATGTTCTGTTAAAAACATTTGTGGTTTAAGATTTAAATGATGCTTTTTTCTTTTCCTTTTGTCTTTTAATAGGTGAACGTCTACGTGCTGGGAAAAACTTTTCTTCTGTTGGCCAGAGAACTCTGCATAAATGCTCCAGCCATAGGTATTTTCCTTTTTATGAGTTGCTTTTTGAGCATTGGGGTGTATTTTCTGCATGGTTACTTAACAGGAATATATATTTGTGTGTGTGGATATACATAATACTGCGTGCGAAATACCAAATAATAACTTTTAAATGAAGCTGGAGCCAGTCAGTCCAGGCAGAAGAGAGCTGCTGGCTGTAAGGGCCTGTTTTCCTTTTATATAAGAGTTTAGATGCTGTTTTCTTTTACAAATAATCCTGTTGCTTTTCCCAAGAGCAGTTCAGGGGCTGATGTAGAACATCCTGAGACCATGGGGCTGATGCAGAACAAATTTGTGAGCGTCTACAAGCTCGCATGGGCCTGTCACACTTCAGCTCTGCAGAGATGCCACCATTGATAAGCATTTGCCAAATTCACTATCTGTCCATCGCCCCCAGCTGAGGTGTTTAGCACTTGACATACAAGTGGCTTGATGGAAAACGAGGAGCAGCTTTTTTTCCAAGCATATGAATAACTTTTTAATTAGTATGTCATCACTGAAATCGTAACCCAGTGATAGGAAGGTGGGGTTTAACCTGTCAAAAGGATTAAGGCGCAGGGGGAAGCAAGCTATTGTCTAGGCTGTAGCTTTTCAACCCTTGGAATTCAGGCCAATTTGAGTTAAAAGAGTTGCGTTTATAGAGATGTCTTGTGACTGTTACCCACCTCTGCACAGGAATTATCTTCCTGTATCTTTACCCACTCTCCCTCCCACTCTCCTTAATCTGTACTGAGGGAATCAGATGCCTTAACGTTCAAGAACACCACACACACCCCCTCTCACCCCCTTTCAGATGCACTCAAGCTGCCTGCCTTGGCAGCAGGAGTACCAGCAGCTCACATATTGAGCATCCTCATAACAGCATCCAAATAGTGTGTGCACAGCTATCAGCTACATTAGCAGAGGCTTGATGCCTGGTAAAAAGTTGTCTGCAATAATTCAGTTGCCTTCTTATCTTTAATTATTACAAAACCTGTCTGTTGTCTTTAAAAAAAAAAGGATATATATAGTAGTAATATTGTGGCTTAATTTCAAGTTGCAAATGACAAACAGAAATGCAGAGGTACTTGTTATACACAGGGGAAAAAAATACTGGTTTCAATCTCTGTTTTGAGTATTCTTCCCAAAGTCAGTCTGAGAAGACAGATTTATAAAAAAAGCAGTAAGTATTTCTAATTGACTTATCTGTAATGATTGTCAGATGAGGGAAAATCCCTGCTTTTATCAATTTTTGAGAAAAGTTAAGGGTACTATAAACTGACTGCTGATGGTGGATGGGATAATGTTGTTAGAAAAAAAGGGGGGAAAGAAAGATCCAGCAGCTTTTGTTTTGAGGTGGCTTATTCTGAATTAATTACTTTGAGTGAACGTAAAGACTGTATTGCAAGTATTTCTCTGAGGTCTGCTCCTAAATAGGAGCTATATTGAGGTAGCGGCTGCCAGTATGACAGCTCTGGGCTAAATCTGTGATAAAGATGAAACTCAATGCAGTGATAGGCTCTCTGCCTTGACTCCAGCCCTTCAAGTGGGGAGAGGGGGGGTTGCAGTTTGACAGATCCAAGTGTCAGTGTCACTATTTGCCAGATTAACGCAGAGGGAGGGTGTGAATGGGCATTAAGAAGCCTTCAAATAGAGCCACAGAATGATTTGGATTGACTCTGATGACGCTCTCACGGTTTGTGTATCTCAGCTTAGAGAAAACACAGGGGGTGAAAAAAAAAAAAAATAACCCACCCTGACCTTCTGCAGATACTGGAAAATAAAAGGCTGGTGAGGGATAACCTGAGTTACCAGGTGAAGGAACCTGCATAGCTGCAGTGACAGCTGATGCCCTGGTGCAGCTGCACGCAAGGGGACAGACTGCAGAAGCACGGCCCCTGATAGCTGTGCTGAATTCAAAAGACACAAGCCATTAAGATCAGCAATGATTTAAGTACACGGGACTTGAGGCAAGTAAAAACATTTTATATTTCACAGAGTCATAAACTGCTCTAGTTTAGAACATTCTGTTTGAGTCAGCTGCAGTCTGCAAGTTAGTTATCTATATACAAAATAAATGCACAGTACGTGCGAAATCTTAACATTTTTCTGCTCATTGCAGTTGCAGTCTTAATTAAGTCAAATAGCTTATGAATAAATAAAATAAGATTAAATTCAAGAGCATTCCTTCACTTATTTGTATAGCCTGATGTAGCAGATAGGTAAGTAGCGCAACATTCTATACTGCTGCAGAGTTTGTAGTAAAACTGAGGGGGGGGGGGGAAAAAATCCCTTAATGTGTATCGATTGCAGTATCGGAATACACTCGAGGTGAAAACGCATCATGCATAGAAAATGAGCTCAGGTATTTGTCCTCCCTGCACCCCAGTGCCGTTTGTACTGTCCGAGGAGCACTGGAACTGGAAGGTCACTTTCCCGCACTGCACCTCAGTCATCCCCTCTTGCCCAAAGTAGCTGAGTTCATTACCATCGAGGATAGCACTTACATTGTAAAACGTGTCTTGCTCGACTTGCACAGGGTGTTCAAACCACACCGAGAAGGTGCTGCTGGAGCCGTCGGAGGTAAACTTTGTCAGGTTTTGAGCAAGGACAACTCCTAAGCGCTTCAGTTCAATTTTGACGCTGTATTCAGCTTTGCCGCAGCTGGACCCATACAGTCCCAGTCCTGCTATAAATATCCGTTTGTCCACGGCAAACTGTATGCTGTCACACCGCCCCCGGTACCTCCACTGATTGCTGCGGTACGCAGACGACTGGAACCGGTGGCAGCGTTGAGGTATGAGCCCTTTCCTTTTTGTCAGTGGAAACTCAAGTTTGGGTTTATTGGCGGCCGTGTACCATAAAAATATGTTGTGAGTTTCCTCCAGGGTGAGGATGTCGGACTGGGCAGCTCCGTTGGCAAACTCTTCCAGAGTCATGGTCGGAATCCGCACCAAGTACAAAGCTTTGCCCAATACATTCCTCTTGTTGCGCGGCGTAACCGGCAGCCCTTGCCTTTTGCATTCGGCCTCTGCCCAGTTGAGAACAGCCTCAAAAACTACCACTTCCTTGGTGTTGAGCGCCTCCCGGGTCACGATGATCTCTAGCGTCTGTTGGTCAATCTCGCAGAAGCCCTCCGACTTCAGTGCCATCTCTGCTTGAGCATCTATCACTTCCCAGCAGCGCTGTGTCAGCTCCGGCTCCTCGAAGAGCCTGCTCTGGGACAGCAGGACACAGGCGTTCTTCGCTTCTAAACTGGTTTCCAAAAAGTTGACGCAAGCCTTTGCTAGGGCCGGCACAATGTACTTCTTGGCAGCATACAGCGTAGCCAGAACCGTGTCAGCTTCCAGGTCTATTTCATCACTATACATGTATCTACATGGCGGGGGGGCGGGGGGGGGGGGGAAAAAAAAAGCTTTTTAGGGGAAAAAACCAAAAATACAAGACCGGAAAGACTGATCTATAGTCATCTTTGCTGGCAGTGAATCTGACATTGAATATTTGTCAACACATCAAGTATAAGAGCAATAAGTAAGTGTGTATTGCACAATGCCAATTAGGAGATGTATATTTTATAAGCTACTTTGATTCTGTCCACGTCATTAGCGCAGAACTTGTGGTGGCCACTTACTTTAATAGGATTAGAAAGGCTGCAGGTTCCACATCTGGTATATGGATTTCGGATTTGACCTCTGCAAGATCGCCATAAAACATAGCATAGAAGACAGAGCTACCAACTGCCAAAACATACTGGAAAATAAAAAGAGAGAGAAGCCTCAGTAATACGTACTAATGGCTGGGCGTGCTTGGTTTTCGATAAGTAAAAAGGGTTAGGGAAAGTTAAAAGCTGCAGTGGAGGCAGAAGACTGCCTTGGACTGTTCCCTTTAATTGCAGAGTATGTGAATTATGTTTTGGGATTTGATGAGAGCCATAATTAGAAGGGGAAAAAAAAAATAATAGAAGAATTTATTTGTAAGGCAGGGGGAGAAGGCGAGATGCAGAGTAGTATGAAAGAGCCAAAAAAACCCACAAAACACTAATTAGGGGCACAAACCTTATGGGCAGGAACTTTCTTGGATGCCCCCGGTGGGCCCACGATGAAGTGAACATCAGCCATGAGTTCGTTATTGAACATCAGCGCGTTCCTGCAAGCGAGGGGAAGGAGGAGAGAGGTCCCGTTAGCGACAGGGTCCTGGGATGTCTCCCCCGCCCCACCATGGGGGCGGGAAGGTCTGTTCCCCATTCCCCATCCCTGGGCAGGGAAGGGTCCGGTGGGGTCCCGGGCCCTTACCTCTCCCGGAGCGTGGGGTGGAAGGACTGCCAGTTGGAGCTCTCCAAGTTGTTGTTGTTGAGGTTGTGGAGCGGGGGCGGCGGGGGCGGCTGGGCGTTCTGCTGCAGCTGCAGGGCGTTCTTCTTGCTGTTGGCAGTGGCGGTGGTGGCGGCGGCGTTGTTGCTGTTGGCGATGTTGGTGGTGGCAGGGTAAAGTTCTGCAGCCATCTTCTTCTTGAGGGACGAGAGGGACACTATCTCATAGCATCCTGGCACCTTGCCGTTTAGCCTCACGCTCTTTTTGGACTTCTTTAAGGTCTCTGGAAGCAGAAGAAAGAAAGTCAAACACTTCATGATCCTGACATTGAGGCAACCAGGGGGCAGTGGCATGAGCAGGAAAACTAACAGATCCCAAAACGCCAGTCCTACTATCTGGATATTTTGTCTGCTTCTCTAGATGATTTTATTTTCTTTTTTTTTTTTGTGTGTGTGGTTACAAGCCCCGACGCACCTTTCCGTGAGTGGAAAGGGGATGGATGATGCCGTGTCGGATCAGTGCCAGCGCTCACCTTGGCTCCAAGGGGCGGCTTCTGGCGGGGGGGGGGGGGGGGGGGGGGGGGGGGGGGGGGGGGGGGGGGGGGGGGGGGCGAGTCCCAGCTTCCACGGTACTGCCACGACTGCAGTCAAGAGGGGGGACGGGGACACCCGAGCGGGCCGACAGGCAGTTCTTTCCCCCGAGGAAAGAGGAGAAAAAATAATAATTAAAAAAAAAATAGTAAAAAAAATATCCAGCAACAGCGGAACCCCACAGAATCCAGCCGCTGTGGGTCAGGAGAGAGAGTCAATCCATAAATCCTCCCGGGGGTGCCCGGCCAGGGTGAAGCGCAGCCGGTCGCCCTCTCCGCAAAGGCTCCGCTCCCTTTTCTTCCTCCTCCTTCCCCGCCCGCCGGGGGCACATCCGCGGCGGCCGGGCCAGGCCGGGCCGAGGCGAGGCGGCGGCTCCTCTGCAGTCCCGCCGCCGTTCGCACCAACTTTCCTTCTTCCGTCCTTCCTCCTCCTCCTCTCCACCGCCACACGACGCTGCTCCTCCCGCCCCGCGCCTCGGGGGGCGTTGCTGGGCCGCCACCACCACCCCCCCCCCCACCCCCCTCAACACTGGTCGGCCCCCGGCTCCTTCGCGGCGGAGCGGCGCGCAGCGCTGCCTCTGGGCGCTCTCTCCCCCTCACGCGACAACGTCGGCGGGATGCGGTGCGGCCCTGCCTCCGCCTCCCGCCCTTAATAGGCAGCCGCCGCCACGCGCGTCACGCCTGCCCGCACCAATGGGGAGCGCGGGGGGCGGTGGGGGGAACCGCCCCCTCGGGTGTCAGTCAGCCGCGCGCACCAGCCGTCCTCCTCCCCAATCCTTCCCGCCTGGGGGCGCTCGGCACTGGGCCGCCGATACGCCTCGTCTCTCCGCCGCCCCGTTAACCCCTTCCACACCCTGGATTACCTCAGTGGGGGGAGATTTGAGGGGACACGCACACACACGACACCGGGGACAGGCCGGCGGTGGGGCGGAGCGGGGCCCCGGGAGCGTAGGCAACCTTCCCGGCCGCGCCGGGCGGGGGCGCCGCCTCGCAGCGCCGGGGTACGGCCGGAGTAGAAATACTTGAAGGGAAATTGTAAGTTTTGGGTTTGTTGGTGGGGTTTTTTTGTAGGTTGGTTTGGGTTTTTTCCTTCTCCTTCCTCCCCTTCTCCTGACCCTCCTCGGCCGCGCTCTCTGCGCCCCTTTCCACCCGAGGGGGCTGGGATCCGGGCAGGCAACGGCTCCTCTCCCCGTCCCCGCCGCCTCCCCATCCCTCCTTTTGAGTGGGAACTCGCCCTTTTAAGTACTTTTCCGAGGAATTGTTCTATATTCCTGCCCGTGGCGGTGTGGCAGGAATGTAGGTGCTTACGAAGGTCGGAGTTCCTAGTCAGGAGTTGGGATGTGGAGAAAAAGTCTTGAGAAAAAGAACCCAGCGGTTTCTTTCCTAAAAAAAAATCAACCAACCAACCAAATAAACAAAACCCCCTAAAATAATGTTTTACTTGGTACTGGTTGAAGGCTGATCTGCTGGAGAGCAGCTCTGAGGAGAAAGACCTAGGAGTCCTGGTAGACAATAGGATGACCATGAAGCAGCAACGTGCCCTTGTGGCCAAGAATGATACCAGGTTGGAAGGGACCTCTGGAGATCATCTAGTCC
>BJBW01011206.1:3456-42045 GCA_004320125.1 Scolopax mira | reverse complement strand
CAAGTCTTTTTGTTAGTGTGAACTCCCTTGTGTAATTTTTTTAAACAAACTATAAATAACTCTTGGAACATTTATTTCTATGATTATATGTCCCTATAAGATTCAGTACAAACTTATCCTGCTTTCAAGAGATATACTGTCTTTTTCCTTCAGGAATCACTGTGTCCAGATGGTGTGACAACATAAACTCCACCCCAAGGACAGAACTATTACATATGCTTTAAAGCGAATAGGTAGCCTTCCTGTCTTAAAATATTCTACACATCCTGTCTAAATTACTGCAAGCTGACAGTCTGCCCTGACATGCTCTAGCAATTCTGCTTCATCTTGTTCCTGAACTTGTAAGGGAGTCCTTACAAGACAGTCTTGCAGAATCCATCCTCTCTGTCATGAACTACAAGATAGAATACCTGTAAGAATCTCACTTACCCAGGTTGTCAAAATGGCAGAATTTTGCTGGAATTCAAGTTATATTATTTTCATTCTGTCTCTGCAGCAAAACTTTTAGTCCTATCTTGTTTTTTTTCTAGCACAACCTCTTTCTTCAGAGGCTGATTGATCACCACATTGTTTTCCATCAGTCTAACAGAATCGCCTCCATAGCAGTGTGGACTATTGAGAAAAGAACACAAATTCCAGAAAAGGTAGTAGTACAGACCCCCTCATACACTTTTATCTCTCCCATCCAAGTATGTCTATATAGGCTCTTGCTTACCTGGACAAAGATGCCAGAGTAACATTCTTAGTAGCATTTTTCAGTCAACGAGTCAACATTTCCTTTACCTAGTTACTTCATTCTCAAATTCTGTGGGTCTCTATTGATCCGTTTCCATTCATAAACATTTGTGGTACACAAGATGTCTATCCATGAAAAAAAGAGAAATGACATACAAACATGAGAAGTACACCTTAACACAGTGTCTTTCAAAAAGATAATTCGAATTCTTACTTTAAAAAGTACTTCCCATGAGATCAAGGATTTGACTCAGCACTCAGATCTGTAGAGTGAAAGCACTTTTAATGAAGAATCGAGGTAAACTTCAATCTGTAACACTGTGGTGAAGTTAACACCAATGTGATTGCCTTAAGTGCTCACACTTGTGACATTGACTTCCCTTTTGCACTTAAAACAGAAGACAATTTACTTACACAATCAGTTTGTCCTATCAGTAGTTGCTACCTACTTGTACTTCAGTACAAGTCATATATGCAAGAAATATTAATAGAATATGCTTCATTTACACAATATTTCTAATGACTATGCTTTAATTTCTGTCAGTAGTTCTATTACAAGTTAATTCCTGGAGTCAATTATTTAATTTATTCACATGACACCAAATACGCAAATTGTTTGCAAAAATAATTGCTACTGTTGTAGTAGTTAAGAAGTAAATGCTTGTGGATGAACCTAGTTCCAAACATTGGGGTAGGGAATGTCTGCATTCTGAGGTGTTCTCTGCTCCTGCTGGTCTTGTACTCAGAATCCAAAGCTGCCTGAAAGTAGACACCATCACATTATCTGTAACGATATCTGGCTCCAAAGGACAGCTCAGGTATTAGTATTACACGCAGCTGACAAATACCACGATAACAGTTTCTTTTTGTTCAGATGAATAGTATCACTTACAAACCTATTTTCTTACTGGACAATGATAGTTAAGAAAGATGATGCCTGGGGGAGTTTCAGCTTTAGCCTATGCTGCCTAGATAGTAACTTCTTCATTAATATACAATAGAAGCATCTTCAAATAAAAGACTTGTAGCAGCTTGAGAAAATTAGAAGGTAGTGCAAAAATAGGCAGGATAACAAAAGGTACATTATATTCCCTAGTCAAACAGCCTGAGCAATTCCATCTTTTACCAAACTTTAGAATATTATTTTCACAGCTTCTTACAACTGTATCACTGGGCCTAACAAGAGATGTTCCTCTTCACAAACTTGGTCTTGCTTATCTCCCAATTATCAAGGCTACAAACAGAACTATGGCTATTTTTCCTTTACATATTATTGCCCAGTATTTACAGGAACACCCTTCAGGAGAAAAGTCCAGAGTAGCATAAGTCTTGCTTTAGCACAAGGGAGCACAGCAGTGGTGGCACCTTTCCTCTCTTCATGGTTGAAGTACAGGTTAGTTCTGCCTGCAGAGGCAGTTCAGCAAGCTCTGATAATCACACGTGCAGAGTATGAAGTGGAGGACAATGTGCTAGTTCTCAGAATTTAAAGGGTTGCTTAAAAAAAAGCAGATCTATTTCCAAGACATGTTTTCCCACTGGATTTATGTATGATATGGTGAGCTTTGAACTCCCAAAACACCAGCCACAGCTGTCTTGGGTTGGTGCTTCTTGTGATCAAATGTCTCATATTAAAATGTAAATTCTATAATTTGGAGACTTACAAAGCACATAATGGAACATAATTTCACTCTTTCCCCTTATTATCTCTGCTGTCTATCAAAGGTTGGTTTATAGCTGAACACACTTCCTTATAAAGTAATCTTCTCTCACTATTTCTTTTCCTTTATGAATCCAGCCTGCAATCTGCTTCCACTGAAGTTAACTGCAAACTTCCAGTACCACCACCTGTTCTGTGTCCATGTTCACCAAAGCAGACCTGGCCAGCTGGGAGAAGGGGGCAATCTATCCCCCCAGACATCCCACAAGCTTTGCAAGACTTTCTTTGCAGTTGGAGTGCAAACAGTTGATTTTAAATGTTACAGAAGTGTTAAAACCCCTTAAGCAGAAAACTTGTCAAGGCAATTAATCAGGAAAGATGACAATTCAGCTGTCAGCTCCACACCAGGGCTCTTCTGTGCAGGACAAAAGATCATAGAATCATAGAATGGTTTGGGTTAGAAGGGACCTTAAAGCTCATCTAGTTCCAACCTCCCTTCCACAGGACATCTCCCACCAGCCCAGGTTGCTCAAAGCCCCATCCAGATGTCCGATTGTCCAATGACAGAAGAAATTACATGTTTATACTGACACAATTCCAGCATCCCTGGGTTGGTTGGTTTGTTTTCCAATGAACTCCAGAAAAAGCAAGCATTATCTAGAGGTCATGGGAAAAGCTAGAGGTCATGGGTAAAGGTGAAAAAGAAAAGAAAATCCAACCATGTCTTTTTAGACTAGAAACCTTCAAATGTAAGTAAAGGAATAGAATAGGTGTTTTAGCCTCCCATCCCATGAAAGCACCACTGGAAACAGGTCTGAGCCCACAGCTGTACGCAACACATCCATAATCTGAAAGGAGTTGCATTTGGACTCCTATCAGTGAGTAAATGTGAATGTCAAATCACTAGAGTCTATTTTCAGATATGTTAATGGGAAATAGTTTAGAAAAAAGTACCTGGGGTCAGTTACGTGGCATGCCAGTACCAGTCTGAATGATACTACCATAAACTGTGCCGTTCAGTTTTGCTCTTGTCTTAATGTCTTCAGTGTCTCCACAGGGTACCGATGGCAGCCACACATTTACCTGTACGTTTTCACAACAGTGAAATACTTTGTAATTCCAGGTACCACCTTTTATTGACATGCTGCTTAGTATTAGCCCATGCAGTCAAGAAAATGTAGAAATATTGAAACATCTCTGACTTTTGTGCTACGATTAGGAAGTCTGAAACTTCAGCTGAGCATTTGACACAATGCTGCTGAAGAGGAGAGAAATAAAAGCTACCTCCTTGTTCAATGTTACACTGATGTTCACTTCCTTTCCCAGAAATGGCTGACCACAGGAGAGAAAGCCAATAGATTTAAATATTGCTATGGAGAATAAACAATTAAATGGATCTAAGGAAGCTTACCTGTTTGTTTGCTTTTTAATAATTTGAATTCCTATCTCTTTCTCTTCCATGGATTCCTTGTTTAACAAGGGCTGACCACTCATTGTACAACTTGTGCTGTTAATAATACAGAAGATGATTCAACATTATTCAACATTTCCACCATAAACCAGGCTGCTGTGTAAATCCCATGTGCCCAAAATTGTGACCCAATATAAAATTCTTTTCAAAAAAGCAAATTGATCTCAAGTATAAAAATACTCCTAGGCCTTTAACTAGTGAAGTCATATGTGGCTGTTTACACTCTTGTACAGAAGTTATCTGATAAACTTCAGGCCACGCACAGAGTTAAAAACAATTAAAAGCTTCTAAGGTGGGATACATTTTCCCTGTACAGCTTTTATAGTGAAGCCTAGTTATCCTGGGAAAGAAGCTTTATCCAATGCCTCAGGTAGGAAAATCAGTTGAGAAAAGAACCAATAGCACTAGTCTTCTCGTTCAAACCTACTCAAAAAATTAGATTTATAATCAATGCTACAGTTTCTTCCTTTCCCCCCTATTAATAATTTCAAATATTAAATACTTTTATATTCCTTTCCAACATGCTACAAAAGCACTTGAAATGCAGACTACTTGCAGTATAGGGGAAGCACTACAAACAGAAATAACATTCTAGTTTCTAAACATTTTTAACTTCTGCTACTCATTTAATGGTAAACCTATTACTTGCTTAATTTCTGTCACTTCTATCCAATTTTCTGGTTTGTTTTTGGTTTGGGGTTTTTTTTGTGTGTGTAGTATAACCAGAAAATGTCACCTCAATGCAATTCCTATTACTTTATACCCCATGCACAAAATTTAGGACCTTTCAGAATTCATCAAAGGACCAAGGACAGATATTTTCACCAAAACAAGACTCCATGAACAGGATCAGGCACCTAATGAGCTGCCATTGACTTCAGCAGCATAGGGCTCTGTCCTTACTAAGAGGCCAGTAACTTAGATGACTGAAATATTATCCAATATTATCAAATTAATCTGCAACATGATTCCATTGACTTCTCTGGTGCTATACTGAGCACAACTCTGGCCCAGATGCTATAGAAAGCATTGGCACCAACGTAAGGGAGTTCAGGAAAAATGCCAGAGGATTTGTGATAACAAGAAGCTTAAACAGTTTTAAATCAACCACTCAAGATTTCACTCTAGACTAACTATGGTTTTATGGTGTAACTTAATGGCAATTCCTCTTAATACCGGATTAAAAGTTTAAAATAAGAAAGCCATATTCAATACCATGGGAGGTCTACAGTAATAATACCAATTAAGCCTAATAACCTCATAAATCTGTAGGTCTAAGACATTCCCCTGGGTGTTAGGTGATACTTCAGCCAAATACTGAAAGGTGTGATTCAGGCCAATAAATAAGTAGTTTTAGCAGAGCAAGATTAAAATACCTGCAATTAACCCAAAATAATAATAAATAAATGCTTTCAAGTTTTTATCTAATGATCAACATATTGCCAGAAGGATTCCTTTTTTTCTCCACAGGCTAGGTGAGGAAGTTGAACAAAGATGTGTAATATTCAATGATAACATCAAGTTTTTTAGGCCTGTCTGGAGACAGAATGGGTCTGTCTGGGAGACAAATGCTGGAGCTGATGAGTGGACTTTCTGAGAATTCCTGTTCAAGATATTTCAAAGCAAACTACCCCATTTTAAAAGAAGACATGAATCCTCCCCCTTTCCCTAACACTCCCCTCTTTTAAGGATAGGAGAAGAAAGGACAGGGAAGAAGCATCTGGGAATTAAATTCCAGAATCTGACTGAGAATTTAAAAATCCTTGCTTCTACAAGGTTCAGGCTACTACACTCTACTCCTTATGGTCTAGCCAAAATACTGCAGATTATTCAGGCCATTCAACATCCAAAAATACATTGTGGAAGCCTCTTGCTTCTGCTAATAGGCAGAGGTATCTAGGTGTCTGTGTAGCACTACTCAAGCAGGATTATCAACAGTTAATTAACTGTTTATTTTGGCAGTCTATTGACACAACTTGTATCTATGCAGCAAGCTCTATCCTGCCAGACCACTCTATTTTTGTAGCATGGCAGAGAGCAGTGGCATGGGTGATTTCCATTTCTTTCCTAAAGATCACCCGCTTCAAAGAAAGGGCAGGACATCTCTTTAATAGCAGTAACTACTACATGACTAGAAGCCTGAATTCTCTTCACAGAGGTGGAAACCAGGCTAAAACCAAGCAGAACCTGGGCTGCCACCTGCTGCACAATTTTATTTTTTTATTCTCACTTAAAAATGCAAGCCATTTTGTGACAAAGGATTATAATGCAGAATGCAGATGTCTAGCCTAATTTCTCTCAGAAAAACTCCTCAAGAAGGGAGGAGTTAGACCCTACAGGAAGGAAGAAAAACATGTCTTGAAGCAAAGGTGTGTATGCTGGTAGGCATTCAGTGTTTTCAGGCAAAATCAAACAGGTGCCTCAGCTGCAAAGGCTGTACAAATCTGCTCTGTGACATTAGTTCACGTGTGTACTATCTGCATGTTTACAACCCAATATACTTCAATCTCTACAAAATAAATCCTCTCAAAATACCAACTACTGGTGACATTTAAACTGTTTTACAAAGCATGCAAATGAAGGCATAAGAGCTATCTGTAACTGTACAGAAAATACAAAGTTTTGGCTCAGTGTTAATCATACTAAATTGCACTTATCTGCTTGACTGAGGGTTTTATGCCTGTTTTTTTTTTTTTTTTGGAAAGAAAAGCATATTTGTGGGGTTTCCTTATTCACAGAACAGATAAGTAGCCTCAGCTAAGAAATTTTCACATCAGCTGTACAAGGCTTCCCAGCAGACTTTCTTCAGTTACCAGGTAACTCACTATGAAGAGTTTGTCTCTCAGAACTTTTCCACCAATCTCTTATTGAAATACAAAGATAACTAGTGAATAAGAGGAATATTAGACTTGTGCCACTTTGAAAAGCTCTTTTTATTCCTCATGAAAATTATATAGGTGCAATACATTAAAATTAAGTATTGTCTTGGGGTGTGGGCAGACAGAAATTAGTAAAAATAAAGCATATTAGTAAAATTTAATTTGTTGAGATCGATGTTACATCCATTACATAGAATAATTATCTCAGTTTGATCACTAGTGCCCCTATGCTCTCTAAAACTATTATTAAAACTTGTAAGGAAAAGATCCTGAGTTGACTAAAATATTGACAAATACTAACTAAAAATACAAAATTTCAAAAGCTCAAACAGGGCTACATGTTTCAGGTGGCTGATTTAAGTCACGGAGCAATTTTTGCTTCATATTTCAACGGGAGCAGGAGCAGGGCCATCAGCTAGCAAAACCATTCAACCAAACAATATTAAAGAATTTTGGGAATACGTTAATGTCAACAAAGAAATCTGTGCTTTGATACTGATTGTACCATTGTTAGAATTTACTCTGTATTAGTAGGTGCTTTGCACTTGATCTTGCACCACTCAATTTGTTTGCTTTTGTCAGGTTTTTATGGGGAAAACAAAATCCGATTCTGACGTATTACAAAATAGTTGTCAGACTACAACCAATTATTTTGATAACACCAATTAGACAGACACTGATTATGCTGCACTTTCTTCCACATAAATATCTCCTCCCTGTCCAACAACTGCAAGTAGTATTCTCTGTTCACAAGATATCACTGCAAATACCTTTATGGGTAACAATACCAATTATATAGATACCGAGCATATTTTAAATATACCTTGTTTCATTTACATAATTTGCAGATGCCTCATTACAGAAATAGGAGAGGGCATGTACTGGTATTATCATGGTTTTAAAGAATCTTTTTATGAGAAAGCTGTACCTTATTCTGCTTGCCTGACTGAACATCTGGAGTTTTCTTTGGTTATCTGGCTGACATTTGTGCTCTTTGGACCTTATAAACAGCAGCAAATGGATCTGGAAAACATGAGTAACTTGGAATGTTTCAAGCTGTAATATAAATATTTTTGTTACTTCTTTCCCCCTTTATTGGGTAAAGTTTTCAATTACATGCTTACGGAGGTCTGGCTACTCCTTTGAGATATACTCTGTTTCTGGTTATCCCTTTTTCTCTGTTTCTAGTAAAGATGGCCTTTAGGAAATAATTTGGGTACCTCTTTTCACCATTAGTCAGCGTTTCTAAATGGAAAAATCTTACTGACTTCAATATGACGTGCTGGGTAAAACACCTGTACTGAATACCAAAGCCCTGAGCCCCTATCTAGGCAGGAGAAGATTGCATCAAGGTTGAGACTGTGGAAAAGGTCTTCCCAGAAATCAACTAGAGGAGAGAACAAAAAGCAACTATCTCTGAAGCGTGATGCATACCATCAACCAAGCTGTTAAAATGTTCACACATACATAGGCCACTAGTCCTGATAAATTTAGGGAGCTCTTTTTGCCTTCCCTTCCTCTTTTTGCCTGTCCCTTCTAGCACTGATGCAGTAAGAATACAGGAGCCGTTGACTACAGGATCCATCTGAATATTGAGATGAGAACATAAGCAGAGGTATTAAATCTGTGTAAGATGCATACTTTCCTGTTTCCTTTAAATACTGTGCATTACATTGATCTAAGCAAAAACTCCCTCACATTTACACAGCAACTCCTTTCAAAAAAATTAAATCCTTAAGCACTTCAAAGAAACTTAATTCAAGTTATTTATCACTTAATTTCAGTCCAGTGACTGCTGCAGTTTAGAGCTGGTTCCTTCTGACCCCATCTCACTAGAGAACTGCAAAGCCTATTTCCCTCTCCCAGCTGGAACAGGAGAGCACACAATCCCTGCCCACCTCCCTGCAAACGCTGACGCCTCTTCCCAGCCTTTGTTCTCTCAATGCTTGATGCCTGGGCTGCTGCCAAACCTCACATTTGGGCCTACTGCCCTGTCATCACACCTTCTGCAGATACAGGCATGTGGTCTTGGTATTTAAGGTAAAATTCCCTTACAGAAGAGCATCACGCATCATGCAGATGTGTTGTGTATCACTAGAGCAGAACCACTCCAGTTCTCACTCTCTCATTTCCACAAGTAGTGGTAGCAACCTCCTCAAGACACAAAACAACAAAAAGCGTGCTGCTATGGAAAAAGAAAGGGTGGGCATTGTATTAGTTAATAGAGCATTATAATGAGAATCTAAGAGGATGAACAACCACTAGAGGGCTCATTATTCCATATAGTCTTTTAAACAAAATGGTTAAATAAACCTTTCAATAACAAAGAACTTAAACTTGACCTCTGTGTTGTGTGAGCCATAAACTTCCACTGAAAACATGTGAGTATATCCATTTTTCCTCAATAACTTCATAAAACAACGTCTTTACATGCTTCATCATGGCCATCACTACAGGCTACAGTGAAATCTCTGCTCTGGTGCCTCGAGCACCTCCTTCTGCTCTTGGTATCTGCAGAGTTGTTCCTTTCACATATTCTCACTCCTCTCTCCCGGCTGCTCTTGCACAGCAGTTTCCCCCCCTCCCCTTCTTAAATATGTTATAGAGGGGCTACCAGTGTCGCTGAAGGGCTCAGCCAGCAAGTCCCTCTTGGAGCCAAGTGGCATTGGCTCCATTGGACACGGGGGAAGCTTCTGGCATCTTCACACAGAAGCCACCCCTGTAGCCCCCACCACTACCAAATCGTTGGCACACAAACCAAATACAAGAGTATAAGAGCAGCTTTTGGTATTTTACAGCATCTCATTTCATGGATTATATTCAACAGAAATGTTAACACGCATGACTGAGATCTATGTATGCTAATAAATGACAGGAGGATCTAACAGAACCCAGGTCTGGCTCAGAAATCTTTGTGAAAAATGTATCTGCCTGATATACCAAAGTAAAAACTGAGGTATTGAACACTGCCTTCCTTAAATATCACAAGACATCAAAATACACAGTGGTAACACAATGAGACATAACAGACCTGATCACATACTATGCTGTGACAGATACGCAAGAGTACAAATTTTGTAAAACTTAATTAACTAGAGATTACATCATGTAATAGTTCTTCTTGCCTTTTGGTTTGTTTTGTTTCTGAGAATGGAATTACGTTTTGTTAAATGTAACAGTTCCCTGATTTTGAATACCAAATGTCACTGTGGTATTAGTAATAAAGGTAAATTGCACACAGAAGTTTAGGGAATACATACGTGTTCAGAATCTCTCAGGTTGAGATTCATTAATAGTGACAGTGTGCCTCATAGTGAGAAGTTAGATTTCAGTTTTTAACTAAAAGGGTTTTCAGTACGTCTTCATAGATGTCAATGTGCCAAATAAACATTAGCAAAATAGAACAAAAATAGGAAGCACTCCTTATGTATGTAGGTTTACAGAATCACATACCTCCTACGTATACCAGTCATAGCTAAAATCAACTCTAACAAACATGATCCAGGCTAACAATTCTTGTAAAACTGATATGGCAATCAAATTCATCATTTTATTCATTAACTTCACATATTTTTCTGAGACGTGAGCGTGAAAAGGATCTTGCAGTCTATCTATAGATATTTCAGAGACCACATTTCATTTGGGTTTGGCTCACTGCAGGACTAGCTAAGTGCTGTTAGAAAATGTATTGAATTGTTGTGGATATAAGCATCTATAAGTGTGCAACATATTAATATATTATTTTGACTTGGAAGGCAACAGTGAGAAAAGTTCTGTTAAAACTCAGCTTCCAAGAAAAAAGAGTCTGGGTGGTTCTTTGTGAAACGGCTTTTATTATGCTTAGGAATATTATGGTGCTAGCACTGGATGTGACACAAAGCAATTGCCTTGAAAACTGAAAAATGGCTAAACAATAGAGGACACAAACACAAAAGGGAGTGAATGTCATTGAGCACTTTAAGGCATAAAATGTTTAGCTACTGATGTGTGAAAAGAGCAGTCATCTTCTTTCTGTTAGTTCTCAAGATACTTCAAGTTTAAGAACACATAACATCTGGATGGAAACTTTAGTTTTCTTAAGAACTTGTGTTTTGTAGCAGTTCCATTTTTTTCACATTCCTCTTAACAGAAATATTTTCCCCAAGGTCCAAACAACTTCAGAGAATGCCTTTACTCATTTAACCTATGAACCTACAAAGGAACGTATCACCATTTCTCAGATGCATCCTCAGCCTGTAATACAGTTACTGACAGTGCTGTTTGACCTTTTACCTCCAGCAGGGGTAGAGTAATTAATATGTAGATGAACTGTTAACTATGATTTTCTTTATCTCAAAGCAAACTGCACACATTCATGATATCTCTTTATTTCTCCCTGCTTTTACATCCAACTGGTTTTGTGTCTATTAAAGTTGCAGGTTTTTATGTAAGGGAAAAAAATAAGTAAAAAGCTGCAAACATGAAAGAAATGTGATTCAACGAGAAGCTGGTTTACACAGTTGCCATCTAATAACTTTCTGTTTGTGCTTTACATAATTATTTTCAGTCCATCAGATTAGAAAACATGAAAATGTGATATGTTTTTTAAGCTTCTATTTTGAATGTTTCAAGTTGACATTTACTTTTATTCGGCATTGTCTAGCATGTGTTCTAGCTAAATTAGCTGACAGGAAGAGATACGATAAATGCAACAGCCTTTCTTCTTTCTCCCAATAAAACTCCTTGGGAGGAGATCAGCAGTTACACTACCACAAGACCTTCTTTAATTTCATAAAAAATACATGTGAGCAACTGACTAAATACATGTCAGTCAGAATAACTGATGAAGGAATCTCTATGAACCTTAATTTGTAGCAAGGAAAAACCCAATCAAACAGCAAAATAACAACAAAAGAAGTCACCCTTTACTGGGCGGGTTACCAGACTGAATTTTTCTAGGTGGTTATCCTATAGGCATTTCTGGTTACAAAGGTAGTTCAAAATGTGAACTGTAGATAAATCAACATGTAAAAGTATAATATCTATAAGCATCTCAATTGTTTTTTTGAGGAGGGAAGAACATTTATTCAAGAACTTCTATCATTATTCAAGAACTTTTATCATTTATGCCACTGTCAACAAGTAGCCCTGACTGAAATCAGCCCTGCTGGGCAAACCCTGAGAATTGTGCTAGGATGTATCTTCTCATGGATTAACGAGTCTGGGCCATCCAGGAGCTAACAGTGCCACCACCTAATTATCTCCATCTATTTCCCATCTTCATGCTCAATAAAACAAAGCAAGTAATCAGCTTTTACAGCAAGTTGTGTTGCTAGCAGTCCCACTGCTTTCACAAATGATACTGGGTTTGATTACTTTTTGAAAGGCAAATAAGAGAAGGAGAGAGGAAGCACGTACACGTCCATACTCTTCTGAACATTTTGTCAGGGTAGGGGAACAATTTTCCCAATTTATGAAGGGAAAGTGCATTTGATTTAATTCCTGGCACCAAGAAGGCCAGCTGAAAAGTGGAAGGAGGTTGGATGCTAGTAGAAAGCCAACAAGACTCTGGTTTCTATTTTGTACAGAAACAAGCCTTGTGGTTTACAAGTCTAAGGATTAGAAATGTTGTTGCTTTCTGTGCACAGGACTTGAATATAATCTTGCCCATACTCCGCAAGCGCTGCCCGGTGGCTATTCCAAATCTCATTCTGACTACTCAGAGCATACTTCAGCCTGCCATGCTGTGCCTAGTACTGTTCTTCAAACAAGAAATGACAAAATAACAAAGAGTCTCAACCCAGCTTCCTTTTTAATGTGATAAATTTGTTGCTGACTCTGACTCTCTTTGCACCTCCAAAGATCATCAAATATCCCGCATGGAGTGTTCATGCTCTTTATTAAAACAATTCTTGTAATAAACAGCAGTACTTAACTGGCCACCTAATCCCAACTCTTTGAAAAACTTGTCCCCATTATTGCTTTTCCCTTCAATCCAGGTCCCCTCTTTCCCTCCTGCCCCAGGTAGGCAATTCTCATTTCCTTCCTAGTTCCTATGTCTGAATGAGCAGGAATTCACACAAGTCTCACTTCTCAACACCTAGACCAGACACATAAAACTACAATAATGCTAATATGCAAGCTGTGGGAACAAAGCAAACATCTCTAATGCATGGTCAACATCACAAGACTATGTCCCTCGCAGCTGACCAAGAAATGTCTAACAAAGGCAGGAGAAGAAAGGAGGAAATGTAAGAGAGGATAAAATGGAAGAGTTCCAGACACAATGACGTGGGAAGGCTTTTGATACAGTTCTGACTGACACTGACTATGTAAAATTAGACAAGACACAATTGCTTTATGCTTCAGGTTTCTTTCAAGAAGAAGGAATAAAAGCCCTTTTTCCTATGATTTGAAGAGATGCGTCAGCCCCGAAACAACAGACTGGGGTCAGAGGGCAGTGTGGGGAACGTGCTCAGAGACCTGACAATTACATCCAGCTCCAGGCATTATTAAGATTAAGGTCTTTCTAAGTTTATTTATTTATTTTTAACTTTACATTAGTACCCACATTATAGTGGATGAGTGGATGTTATTCCTAAAGCTATGGTCATCTGGTTTTGCATAATACATGATGAGTTACAAAGAAAGGATTAATTGTTCATCCTGACACTTTAAACAATCTAGTTTTCCCTCAGCTAGAAGACTCTATTAAATTCCTAATCATTAGATTTGCTATATTACCTTGTGCCTAAAAGTGCACAATAAATAACAGCTCCACTGTTAAAGTAACTCTCCTGATGTCTTCAGCTATACCTGTGAGTACTGTTCTTTGCCAGAAACATTTCAAGACTTCACTGAATTTCTTCAGAGTTGGAAGGGACTGTAGGGATCATCTAGCCCAACTCCCCCTTAAAATATTAACTCCAGACTTCAATTATTTTATTTTGTTGCATGTTTTGTTTGTGAATTGTTTTTCTTTTTTTAAAAAAAAACAACTATACCACGAGGATACAGAGTTTCTAGTAAATCTACAGGTGTCACTACATATTGATGTGTAGAATCACATTTCTGAAGTAGAGCAATATAGTTTGATGTTAAGAAGAGGTCTCAATTTCTATACTTAAATTCAAAGTATTTGAGGACAGGCTCAAGCTAAGCAAATGCTTAAATGATTTTTTTGAATAAGAATTAAGGTCTTTTAGTCCCTCTGCTTTGAAGTTCAACTTCTGTTGTTTATTGATAGTATCTAACCACATACAAGACATCAGGCCTTGCCTTTACTTCATAGAATCTTTTGAGTTGTAAAGGACCTTAGAGACCATCTAGTTCCAACCCCCTGCCCTGGGCAGGGACACCTCCCTCTAGAGCAGGTTGCTCAAAGCCCCATCCAGCCTGGCCTTGAACACACCTCCAGGGATGGGGCACCCACGACTTCCCTGGGCAACCTGTTCCAGTGTCTCACCACCCTTACTGTGGTGAGGGTGTAAGAATTTCTTTCTGGTGTCTAATCTAAATCTCCCCTCTTCCAATTTAAAAGCATTACCCCTTGTCCTGTCACTACACTTCCTTGTGAACAGTCCCTCTCTGGCTCTTCTGTAGGCTCCCTTCAGATATTGATAGGCTGTTATAAGACCTCCCTAGAGCCTTCTCTTCTCAGGGCTGAACAACCCCAGCTCTCTCAGCCTGTCCTCACAGGGGAGGTGCTCCATCCCTCTGATCATCCTCATGAACCTCCGCTGGACCCGTTCCAACACAGGCTTACTTAAAATGGAATTTGCAAATGATACATTAGGGAGAGATAAGATGCAGAGATTTGTTTTAAAGAGGGAGCAACATTCCACAAGATGACTTTGAACTTCACACCTTGTCAGGGAGCAGCGAGAGAGGGGGTTGCTCCACCAAGGCAGTCAATCCAGGAGCCTAGGGCAACCACAAGTAGGGGCAGTGACCTTGCCAAGAAGGGTGCAGCCCCACAGCCCCCAAGGCAGGCAGCAGAGCAGGGCTGGGGACAGTGACAGGTTCTGCTGAGAGTCCAGTGATCACTAGAGAAATGAGGGGTGACAAATCAGGTCCAAAGCCAGTCTGGGAAGCCAGTCAGGAAGTTGGGAACAGCAAAGGACAGAATTCTGCAAACTGCACAGCTCGGGGCAGGAGCGAGGTGAGGGCCAGAGCTAACACAGAGCTCCCAGGCACTTGAGCTGCAAGTAGGAGCCCCCACGCAAGGCTGCTCTGGGTGGCCATACCTTCTGTACTCAGGGCCCTGGCATTTCTTCATAGATTAACATCAGGTTTCACCATTTTTATATTTCAAAAAGCCACACTCAGAAAAATAGATCTCATCTTAGATACAAGAACAAGCCTCAGGCTCTTGTGCAAACGTTTTGGTTGCAGGAATTTATTGCTTTTAGAGAACCATTTCTATTGACACAGGAGATAGATATGTTTACAATGGATCCTAGTAAGAGCCTAAATTACTTAGTGAAAGGATAAGAAGAAATGGTTAACAAACAGGAAACAACCACAGCTTAGTGTTTGGTCAATATTACTAAATTCTTATTCATGATTTCGGAGCACTTTTCAAAGCTGAAACAGAGAGAATGAGGGAACTGTGCCAGTCACCCAGCAGATCAAGATCATAGAACCAGATCTTTTGGATTTATAGTGATCACAATCTGAACATAAATTAAGGATATTGTGCTGCTGCTGCAAAGAAGTATCAACCATACCAGGATGTCCAGTTTTATACCAACTATGTTCTTTTTTTCTCATGAGCGAAAAATAAGAGAAAAACAAGAAATCAGAAGGTTGCCTCATCCACTGCCATGATCCAAGGTAGGGTCAAATAGATCAGCAAAATGCTCCAGATTACAACCACCTCTGGAATTATAATTGTAATGTTAATCAGCTTCCTCATATAGTCAACCACATAATCCCAGCAGATCCTATGCTGTCATGAGACAGTGTGAGAGAAAATGAGTAGCACCAGGAAGAGGAAAGGCAGCAATGGTTTATCCCAGGTGGCTTATACCAGCATAACGTGCTAAACTATGATGCAACTCGATCTTATTGAGTATCTGCTTTATTTTTTGAAGCATGTTTCTCAATGGTCAAGGCTATTTTAAAATTGAATTGTCCTCCTCAGCTTTGTGGCAGCCGCAAAATTAGTAAGTATGTTTTCTGTTCTATTATTTACATTGTTAATAACAAAGAGCCTGTCTTCAGTCTGGGTCTTTAAGAAGCCACCAACATATTCTTTCCTTTTGACAGTGAACTACTGCTTACTAACCAGTCGGTTTCATGTAGACCTTATCATACATTTTTTCCAGACCGTATTTCTCTAACTTTTTAATGAAAAGGTCATTTAAGTGTCAAAAACCTAATCAAACTGACAACTGGCTCTGTCCTATCCACAAGGCCTGTTCTTTACTGGAGGAGAAAATCAAGTTATGTGGTGTGATGTATTTTTGACAGATACCTGTTGACTGCTATCATTCCCCACTTATCATCTAGGTGCTAATAATAGTTTGTGAGATTATTTGTCCCAGGGTTTTTCTGGGGATTTAAATTAATTACACAGATTGAGCTGTATTTCTCCGATGCCGTCCCCCGCTTTGAGAACAGCAATATACAGTTGCAACTTCTGTTTTTTCTGCATCTCATTTACTTTCTTAATTAAATTTGTTCTTTAACTGTCTTTTCATCATGTTCATTAGACTCAACAATTTGAAAACATTTGGTTTACCCAAGTGCTCCTAATCTGTTCCTTACCTATTCTGGGATGAGATAATTTTGTTCTTGGCATCACCAGCTCTAACAATTTGCTTGCAGGTAATCTTTTTGGGAAATCTGATACATTTTGGAAATCTGATACAAATCAGATACAAAGGCTCTAATCACTTCAGGTTTTTTTATAATTCATTTTCAGATTTTCTTCTCTGTTGAGTAGGGGATTAATCTTTTTCTGTCTTCCTTTTAGTATGAATGTACGTACAGAAGAGTTTTTATCTGATAGTTCAATTGTTTTGCAGCATACCTTTTTTAATCTTTCTTACTCTTAGTAATCTTACCTGTCTTCCTCTATATTTTTTTAACGGGCTGAAGGCCACCTCGTAAGGTGGTCAAACTAGCCTTACTATTATTTCTATTCTACTCATAATTGGGATAAAGGTGCCTGTGTGCATCTGGTTTCTGCAAATTCCCTTTCTGCAGCAGGTTTGTGCATCATTAGATCAACAATAGCTGTTTTAATGAATCAGCAAACACTGAGAAAACGGCATTTTGTAGAAGAATCCTTACCAAGCTCTAATTGCAGAAAGAAGAAGTTTAAGATCTTAGAAAAGCCTGGTGGGTCCCCCTTCTTTCCAAAAAAAGGAATAAGTTCTTCCTTCCACAGCTGAAGGGCATGCACACACTCCCTCCAGCTTAACAGCCCAGGTGTTGCTGCCTCTCTGTCTATATAGAAATCACCTTGACTCAGCCAGTAGAGATCTGCCTCACCTTTTCATATTTATTTGTAGAATTTTGTTTTTATTTTCAATTCAGTAGGCTCAACAGTTTGGCCAATGCAGCTGTAGTGCTGTCCTGTGGAGAAGGGCAGCCCAGTAATGGCCAGGAAGGGGAGACTGATGTGCTACAGGCAGCGTATGTGAAATAAAGTCCGTAGTAGATAGTGCTCAGGGTATGTCTGCTCATGGTTCCACCTACCGTGACAACATCCCTTTAGCACACTATTCTACCAAGATCTCTATAGACTCAGAATTATCTAGGTTGGAAGGGACCCTTCAGATCATCAAGCCCAATCATCAGCCTGACACTGACAAAAACCACCACCAAACCACGTCCTTCAACACCACCTCTACCCATCTTCTAAATGCCCCTGGGGATGGCGATTCCACCACTTCCCTGGGCAGCCTATTACAGTTTTTAACAACCCTTTCAGTGAAGAAAGTTTTCCTAATATCCAATCTAAACCTCTCCTGGCACAACTTGAGGCCATTTCCTCTTGTCCTATCACCTGTTACTTGGGAGAAGAGACCTACCCTCATCTCGCTACAGCCTCCTTTCAGGTAGTCGTTAGCCTTTCTGACAGAAACGTGTATTTGCAGCACAACCGCTTCACGAAGCCACAAACCAGCTGCCCCCGGGAACCGGGCCCGGCCTGCACTGCTCGAGGCCCGGTGTTGTGAGCAAATGGGGGCTGCGCGACGTCCCTCACTTACCCGCCTTCAGAGAAGCCCCTCTCAAGGTTGGCCTTCTACTGCCGGCAGGACGCAAGCGGCTGCAGTTTCTTGCCCGACTAATACCCGCTGCGACAGCACTTGGGAAACTCGTTTATCGAGTTGGTTGAATAGAGTGGGCAAACAGTCAGGGCCCGCCGGCAGCGCTGAGGGGAGAGCCGCCGTGGCCAGGCTTTGCCTTCCCCGAGGGGAGCCGGGCGGGGGCGGCAGGAGAGACGGCGGACGGCTGCCCGGAGGAGGAAGGGGAGCAGCCGGGCGCAAGCTGAGGCAACAGGCGGGAGAAAGCGCAAGGGAGAGGCGAGGGCGGCCCGCCGCGGAAGCCGCGGCGGAGGGGAACGAAGGCAGGGGCGGGAGGCGGGAGCGGCCGGGGCGGAGGGAAGGAGGAGGAGCGGGCGGCCGGCCGCCGCCAATCCGGCGGGCTCGTCCATTTTTCGGTGCGAGTCAGGCACGTCGGTGGGGTGATGCTGCGGCGCTGGGAAGGCGGCAGCAGCAGCAGCAGCGGGGAGCGGCCCGCCCGCTCGGGCTCGTACCCTTCGTTGTGCCGGCGCCGCCGCTGAGGCGAGCGCCGCTTCCTGCTCCCCCTCCCTGGCCAAGGCCGGCCCCATGGCTGGGGGCGCCGGGCCTGCCTCCTCCCGACCGCGCCGCGCTCCCTGACAGAGCCGCCCGGCGGGAAGGGGCTGGGCGGGCTGCGGCGCGGGGAGAGCAGGTAGGGGGGTCGGCGGGAGGGCGGTCATAGCGCTGTCCTGCGGGGAAGGACAGCCCCGAAGCGGCCAGGGAGGGGAGAGCGCTCGGTCGGGGAAGAGGAGGGGTCCTGAGGCGAGGGGCTTTCGGCGCGGCTGACAGGCTCCATTCATCTGTGGCTCCTCCCTTCTCACAGGCTGTTGCGTGCGGCTTCCGTCCGGGCATCGAAAGGAAAAGCCAAAAATCAGCCTTGCGCCGAGCCGAGCCGCTTGCTTCTCCTGAAGCTTGGGAAGGAAGGGGACTACAAAGGGGCCGCCCTTGCGTTTCATGTTTCGTCAGCCCGACAGCATTTTGGCTTGGATTCCATCTTGCTCCTACCTGTTCCTGGACAGTGACGGGGAGGAGAAGAGGCAGCGTCCCAGCATGTCTCGTTACAGCCTCCATAACCTCCTGGACTGGATGTACGGGGGTGTGGACCCCAGCTTTGCTGGCAACGGAGGGCCAGAATGCGCGGCCTTTCTCTCCGGGCAGCAGCGCCTTCTGGAGAGCTTGGTCTTCCTCAGCGTGGGCGTCGTGGAGATCCTTCTGTCCCTGTGGAAGCTCAGGCAGCTGCATTTCAGGGAGCTGGAGGGTCATCTGCTGCAGCAGCCCCAGACTAAGCAGGAGAGCTTGGGCAAGAATGTGCTGCTGGTGGTGCTCTGCCTCATCTTTGGGCTGGAGGTGGGCTTCAAGTTTGCCACCAGGACCGTCATTTACCTCCTGAACCCCTGCCATGTGGTCACTATGATGCAGGTAAGGCTTGTGTACGGTTGCTGGGAAGTTTTTCTATTTACAAAGCAGTATTTTTTTTCCCCACAGTCGGTTTGTGTACCAGAAGTGCATCACAAAATGTGTAAATATTTTAAGACTGACTTAGTTTTTAATCAGCTGACTTGAAATGTATGAAAAAACCAAGTGAAATGAAAAGGTGATGTCGTAGCTATGATTAACGTCCAAATCTCTGTTTGAAAATGCAAAAAATGAAGGCGGTTTCACTGCTTGCTTTCACCTAATCCCTGTTTCAATAACAGAAAATGCCATTTCTCCTGACAGCAGTGGTAAAATGTGTACTAAATTTAATGAAAACAAGATTATTGCTAAAGTGGCTATGTAATTTATATGCAACTTTTTCAAGTAAGTGACTTTTAGGGATGTGAATGGATTTTGCAAAGGTGTTGGAGAAACAAATCGCTCTTTATTTTGCGGAGACAATGTTGGTTTACCCTTCTAATTTTTGAAGCTGAATAGTAAGGAAAAAAGTGTTATCAGTGTCTCGTACATGGGTTGAACAAACTGATCTGGCTTCATACCTGTGGATAAACTATGTGCTTTAATGACATGTGGCTTGGTTGTTAATGCGTGATAATGTCCAGTTTGTGTGGCTTCCAAGATAATGGAAACGTTCATAAACAATTACCAAACTGTGATATCTAAAGCTTGCAAGCTCTGTTTATCAATAGTCTGGTGCACATACTTAACTACCAGTTTCACTGAGCTTGGTAAGGAGTGTGGGAGATGTCAAAAATTATTTTGTTTCATTTTGCTCATACTCTATTCTCATCATGACAACTTAGAAAATTTAAGCTCAAGAATTAATAGAAGAATGTTAAAAAGGCTTTAATGAAAGCTGCTGTGGTAACAACATCTGTCTAAGATCTGTAACAGATGAAATCAGACTGGTGCCATTCTCCCTTTGCAGAATGCTGAGCAATCAGGGCTGTATTAGATCAAGCCAGTAGTTGGTTTCACTCCTGGAGAGCATTTCCAAACAGGAATGGAAACATTTTTTCTGGTTGTAGCAGAGGTTTGAGGGAGATTATTTCAAGACAGGAAACACAAGCTCTTACAGCAATATTAAAGACCTTTACAGCAATTAACTTATAGCTCCAGAACTTAATTAGTTGGCTATGTAAGTTCCTAAGCAGTGATCTGGTCTAGTGGGAGATGTCCCTGCCCATGGCAGAGGGTTGGAACTAGGTGATCTTTAAGGTCCCTTCCAACCTAAACCATTCTATGATTCTGTGATGCAAGGCTATCTCAGTAATTTACACTATAGGACACTTGCGTCCCCTGAAGTGGTAGCAATTGCTGTGTGATCAATTAGTCAGTATTGGTAATAAAGGGGAAAGGAGAAGATATGGAAGAGCTGTAGAAGTGATTAAGATAAAATAATATAGCTACATTCCGTTTCTCGGAAACACTCAATGTTTACTGGAAAAATTTCCTATTCTCTAGAAAGAAGGTGAGGCTATGTTAAATTATGATTTGAAAGTTTAGTTGCTTGATATGGTATTGTAATATGTTATGATAAGTATTCAGCAAAAGCTAATGCTTGTACAGAAAGAGGAGAGCTAATATTGTTTACCTCGTTTACTAATGCTGTCCCCAGGGACGGCAGAGACTTAACCTCTGTAGTCAGGCATGGGCAGTTCTTAAATCTCTTTCAGACCAATAGCAGAGCTTTTTAAAAATAATCCCATGCTAATTACTCATTAGAAATGGTGTTCCAGCATTTGTGAAATTGAGAAAAAGGATATGTCAGCTACATTAAGAAGTCATGCCTCTTCATCCTCAAATAGGTGTATTAGAAATAGGCCTGGGCTTAATGTGGAGAATGAAAATGTCTGCAAAACCAACAGCTTTCAGCTGAGAAAAAGAGGTGAGATGCAAATGTAGTCCATGATTTCCATCAGCAGAAAAGTAATACATAGAAGGTGTAATCTTGCAAGCATTGTTTTTCTGGCCGGAATTTGCTGAGGGCAACAGGTTGGGAAGATTAAAGATATGATTTTACCATTTATCCTTCACTTGTGTTCTTACAGTAGTTCATAGTTAATCCTGCTGCTGCGCCTGAGCATCGGGATGAGCAAAGTAGGAAGTGAAGAGATGAAACGTGCTACAACAATAAAAATTACTTCAAAGGGAAGCCAACAGTAGCTGTTGGTAAAGGTCTCTTCTTTCACTCAATTTCTGTTTTCTTTTTCTTCAGCTGAGACTGTTTCACTTCAGAGCAACAAAGGCTTTGGGCTCTGAGCCAAAAATATTTGGAAATTATTCTCTGCATAAAAGCAGAATGCCTGCTTTTAAAAGACCTAAGACTGAAATGAAATCACAAAATAAAATGTAAATTACATCTGTGGTGCATTTGGGCAGACAAAACTGCATAATACAGTGGATACTGAGTTCTACAAATGAGCCTGTTTCAATCAGGTGTCTTTATTTCTGCCTGTGATGCCAACCTGTATTCAAATCAAATCTCTTTCCGAAGTGGGAAGAACTAGTTTAGATGTATCATCACAAGGATGAAGTGTCGATCAAATGAGCGTATCTAGCTGCCTAAATAGTCCTCATGATTAATCAGATTCAGAGAATTTTTTGCTGGCCTGCCCCCTAGTTGGATTATCTAGAAACAGTACTGCTCATTTCCAGCCCTGGTCTTGGGTTTGGTATCTGGAGGAAGAAGGGCAATACATACCAGTGATGTAAGTGCAGCATCATTGAGAGAAAAATGCTATATTTATATATATTTTTATATATGTAAAACCAAAGGTGAAATGGAAGCCTGTGAGGCTTCTTTGACAGCTCTTAGATGGCAATGGTTTTGCACAGTACAATATTTAGTTAGTATGTGATGCAGCGAGGAGTGGGAGTCTATGAAGGAATTCATACTAAGCTCTTTATATAAAGAGTGGTCTTACTGAAAATTATTTGGATACATCTATTAAAAAACCCCAACCAACCCCAACCTTTTCTTTTTGGGACTAAAGTTATGATTGGACCAATGGTAATACTGTCAACTTGGCATAATGTTTCCCCTTTTGGTAAGCCTTTTAAGTCCAATAGGGTGTTGCAAGCCTATCCTCCTTTGTAGAGCATGAAAAAATTCAGTATATATTTAGGTTATCAAGTGTTATATTTTCAAGACATGAATCCCTTTCAGGGATGTGAAGGATATCTTTCAAGTTTCTGATTCAGCAGCATAAGAGAGAGGATTACCCAGTAACCAATTACAGCACTATTGATTTCTTTAAAAGTTTCGTAAAGGAGACTTTTAGCAGCATCCAGAGCATGGTTGTTAAGAGGTGGAGTGAGTGTCTCCTCTGTCTGGAGAAGGGGAGGCTGAGGGAAGACCTTATCACGCTCTATAACTACCTGAAGGAGGGGTGTAGGGAGGTGGGGGTCGGTCTCATCTTCCAAGCCACAGGAGATAGGACAAGGGGAAATAGCTTCAAGTTGCACCAGGGGAGGTTTAGACTGGATATTAGGAAAAATTTTTTCACTGAAAGGGTTGTCAGGCATTGGAATGGGCTGCCCAGGGAAGTGGTTGAGGCACCATCCCTGGAGGTGTTCAAAAGACGGGTTGACAGGGTCCTCAGGAATATGGTTTAGTGATTTTTATTTCTTATTTTTATTTTTTGTCAGAGTTAGGTTGATGATTGGACTAATGATCTTTAAGGTCCCTTCTAACCCAGACAATTCTGTGATTCTAAGCGTATAGCTAAGTGTTGTCTCTCTGTGTATGATATTCAAAATAGTTACAGAATTGCTTTAGGGAGGTGAAAAGAAAATGTCTTGCTTTGCAGTGACAAAACCAATTATATCAAAGACAATTTATTTATCTGTTAAAATATACATTTTAAAACTTTTTGATCAAAACACTTGTGTTCATATAGAGATCTTCATTTCGGGTTCAATGAAGGAGCAGTCAGAATTTCCATCAAACACTCTCTGTTCTTCATTATTTGTTTCCTGTACCCCCAGTTTTAAATTCTGACACGCCTATTTTGCAAGCTGGTATTTACCATCAATGTAACTTAATGAAAATGGATAAACACAGATGTCTCTTGATGTCTTCTAAGACATCAAGCTGGAGTTAACAGGCAACTAAGATTAAATGTAGGCAAATATAAACCAGGACCCAGCGATAAAATTAGTCTGTGTTGCAAAAGAGAAATTTGGAAAACAATATGTAAGGAAAAACTATCATATGAAGCCATCCAAATCAGAGTTTGTGGGTAATCATGGTAGGATGAAGTAATCTTGAAAGGTCCTTAAGACTGTGTGATTATTTTTTTTCCCCTTTTTAAAATTTGAATTTTAGGTTTGTGAGTTGGATCTTGAAGCTGATAGTTTTAATTTGGTTTCTTGGAGCTTCACTAAGACTATTCAGTTCTGAACACTGAAGATTACAATTAAGCAGTTTGTAGAAATTAAAAGCGTGTGTGTAAATTTCTTGAAACCTTGTTTAGGGAAGCGGCAGAAATATGATCGTAGTCTCATACTAAAATGATAGGTACAGCTAGCCCTTCTCCTAAACTGTTGTAAATTGTCAGCTTCCTTGATTTTAATAAACTAATGCCTTCTCCCAGAATGGTGACTTAATAACAATCTGTAAAATTAATTTTGGGATTTTTTTTTGTTGTTTTGAGAAGAGCTTTGCAAGTCTTCTTCCTACAGAAATAATTTCTTGGTGGTAAACCCTCAGCCGGTAAGTTGTCATAATTCTCTTCAACTCTACACTGAATTATTGCACTTAAGACAATTTAGAACTGACATCTATCTGAAATAAAATATTTTTGCAGGAAACATCAGTATTGCTGGATGGTTACTTCAATCACTGATCTTTTCCAGCAAAGTAAACTAAAGGGGAAGTGATAGGTGGAAAAAAGACAAGGAAAAGACGCGTACAGGAGTCTAGATTGGTCCAGTGATCTCAAACTGATGTTTGCATAACTAAAACCAGGGCTAAGTGCATCTGCAGTGCAGTAACTACTAAATTCTGTGTTCATTATTTCCAGTTTTAGCTTCTTCAGAGACCTGGATCCTTTCTGTCCTCTGCAAAAGAGGCTACTGTGTTTTTGGAAACAATGGGTGTTTTCAGAACTTACATAATAAACGTAGCTTGACTGAATTCTGCATCATTTGGGAATTCGTCCCAACATATAACTTATTAATTATCTTAATTATCTTCCTCTCTCTCCCCTCCTTCCTTTTTTTTTTTCCTTAAACCTTGGAAAAGATCTGATTATGAGGTTAAATGTGATTTTTCAAGTGCAAATCTGGATCTAATTTGCATACACCGCTCCTAAATGTTTTGTAATATTTGGAAGAATCCAGTTAAATTGTGTATACTTTTCTGTATTCTGTCTCTTCAAAACCTTGAATTAAATTAAATTCTTATTTGGGAAGTGAGTATAAAGAACCTTTGATTATAGGAATTCAGTAAATTTTAATAGAAATTACACTGGATAATGGTGTTGGGTTATATAAACAACAGCCTGGAAGTAAAAGTTTAATGAGTTATTCAGTTTTTGAAAGATAGCAATATTCTAAATTGAGGATTTTTTTAATAGTTTTTTTCACTGCTTAATGTATTAAGATTTTGGGGCAAGATGGCAAATTGAGCAATGAATGCAAAATTTCCTATAAATATATATACATTTTTCAAAACGTAAGCCCTTAAATGTAGGTGTCTAAATCTCCCTCTTTGTATGTGTGATTTTCCTTATCTACATAATTTTTGTGTATACCTCCTATGTTCCAAACCCTGCTACTGCTACCTGCAGAACTTGTAATTTTTAAAGCATCCCAGAAGACAGAGATGTGATAAAACTGAAAGATAGTAGAATTTGGTATGTTAAGGATTGTAAAAAAATATTTGAGAAAAGCAAGGCTATTTATTTGGAGTACAGTATGATTTATTCCCAAGACTGTTATAGAAAGGCCAACAACCCTTTTGATGCTCTGAAACACTACCTGTAGATAGAGATGTAGATATAACATTCATCACTTGAGTGGAAGATGTACCTAATCACAGTTTACAAACACACCGGATTAGGAAGAATGCAGCTTGATTTTTAGATCTCCATAATAAATGTATTATTTATTTTAAAACTGCAAATTAACTTGTGATACTTCCTCTGAAGGCTGGTTGCTAGAGAGGAAATTCATCATAGTGTATGGTGAAAAAGGGCAGGTGAAGTACAATTAAAGCACCAAAAGCACCAGTATTTCATGGTGGCAAGTCTTATTTCTTGCAAAAGAGGGGATTTTGCTGCTCGAAGGATGATAGTAGCTCCAAGGACATAGATAGGAAGTGACAGGTCATCATGTCCTTTACACTGGGTCAGGGATGCTCCACAACTATTAATTTGGCTTTCAAAAAAACTCATGGCTTGCTTGTATTGTTTAATCTGCCCTTGGTTCCAATAACCATCAATTTTTTCCTTAATTGCTACAATTTATTTTTAAGCAATGATTTTATTGCATTTAAAAACACTGTCAACTGAAGTTTAGAGACTTTAACCAATACCATAATTAATGTCATAACTATTTATCAAGCTGAGGAAAAGCTTTTATGTCATAATTTTGATACTGTATATAGTTTGTTTTACAATATTTTTCGTAAATCCCATTATATAGTAGAGAAATTGTGAAATGTTAATATGAGGCAAGGCAAGGATTCTTGGTCAGAAATAATACTAATTTTTAATTTGGTATAAAAAGAATAGCAAATGTTGTCTTACGGCTGTGAACCCCAGTTTTCTTTGTTTGAAGTGATTACAGTTCAACTTAGACAAGATTAATTTAGACGAGCTGTGGCCAGTACGCACTTTATCTTGAGCTGGGGTTGTGTGTGCTTTAGTCAAGGTAAGAAGGATCACGATAATACACCCCACTGCCAGGGAATGTTCTGGTTGAGGAACTGGAGTTCCAAGCTCTAGGTTAAGCCTTTGCTTTGAAGTCGCTGGGATGTGGAAATACCTGCTGTGCTTGAGGACAGAACACAGGCTTTGGTAATTCTCACTTTTATTCTGTGTATTCTTAGGAGAGAAGAATGTAAGAAGTGGGAATTGAGAAGAAGTAATCTTACTCTCTAAAAGTGAATCAGAATTGCATGATTGGAGACTCTAGATGAAAAAGGTTAGCTTTCTCTTACCCCAAATTTTTACATTGAGGGTTATTATCTAAAGCCCATTAGAATAATAATTAGGAAATCGGATATTGTTTTTTTGATGAGATCATAATAGATTTAAAGCAAATATCAATCAAAGTGTAACATATGTACGTTGAGCAGCAGCATGTTACGGAGAGACATGCCTTTTTACATTTTTTTTTTCCTCTTCTGTTTTTATGCTTTTGTGTTTGTTTTTTTCCAGAATGGAGCTGTTAATTGTTTCAGTGTACTATCCAGAGTTGTAATGTATCACTATTGGCTTTAATGTATTTTTAGGGTGGATTTTTTAACAGTTTGTCACACCTTTCCGTGTAGCAGCTTAAGTTGATGTTTCAGGAATAGCTGCCTTTAGGAACTTCAGTGGGGCAGCTGACTAAATCAAATAGCAGCAGTAACCATATTGGACACCTTATAAATTCCAGGGATTGGGAGGACTTTCATCTAATGACTTCCATTCTAAACCCTCTCCTTTGTTGTCTTCCTTGTGCTGCTGTAAATGTTTACACTCCTGGTCACAGATGATGAGTTTTACTGCAGTGGTTGTACATCAGCCACAGCCACTGTAGCAATTTGAACTGTGTTGATGTTTGCCCAGAACGAGTTCTGTAGGGTGAATTTGAAACCTGTGAACAGTGTAATGGGACTCATGTTTCTTGTGACACTTCCTCAGGGCTTTAGAGAGATGTGGCAAGGGTTTACATTAATTCAGATTGCCAAGTACTTAGTGTCAAGTGAATTTAATTGTTTATATTTTAATATTTTGGTAGTTAGTGAAATGCCAACTTAAATTATCAGGAATATGATGATACATGCCTTGGATTTTTATGGATTGTGTTACTGTTTCTGTTTCTTAGGCAGAAATTATCTGTAATAATAAAGCTGTTAGATGTTTATTATCCTGCTGTTTTTAAAGGTTATGAATTTCTGTTGTAAAATCCTACAAATTGAGGAACTGTGACAAGAAAAAGGTATTGGTGACTTGAGACAAAGTAGAGCAGGACTTTTCTATTACCGTTTTGCTTCCATAGGAAACCGATGTGAAACATCATGCTTGGGGACCAAGTAACAAAAGTGAATATATGTGACTGTCCAGATAAGAAACTTACTGTGAACTCATGCAAGCTTCCACACTGTCACTGACAGGTGAAAATGCAAGTTAATCTAAATTCAGTTCAAATTAAAATTCCTTAAGAAATTGGGCTTTTGAGTATATATATATATGTATTTAATTCAGCCCTTTTTGTGTTCTTCTACCCCCAGGTCAGTTTTTGATTGTCAGGTTGTGCTAAAGCACTAAGCTATGAGTGGGGAAGAAGTAACCCACTACTAGTGAAGGGCTGGTGTGGACAGTGATTAGAGAAAAAGGAAGGAAAATAACCTCAGTGGCACTTTTTTTTCTGAAATACTAATTCCTAAAATGTGATAACTGATGCTACTGCACACACAGAAAGAGTTGAGTTTTATGTTAATAATTAATCCTGCAATATAAGAATTCTAGAGATCTTTCACCTAAGACCGTAAAAAGGGAAGAAGTACAGGCTTGTTGAGCAAACAAACTAAGCCTGTGGAAAGGGAGGTGACCTAGAACATCCCAATAAACATACAGAATTCACAAGATGCTAGATTCTAGAGGGTGGAAATTGTTCAATTTACTACACCTCTTTCATTCCTGGGTAGAACTGGGAAAGGGAATGTTGAAGGGAGGGACAGGCAGCTTCTTCTGTGCCCTGAGTCTGCTTTATATAACACAAAATTCTACTGTAGTATTACTAAATGCTCTGCAGCAATGTTGCTTTGAATCACAAGTATTGTTAATGCTAAATTAACTATTCCACAGGACATATTAATTAATCCCTGAACCTGTCTGACAGCTGCAGTAAGGCAGCTGTGATTTTTATGCTAAAACATGAAATACATTCAAATTGCTGCTATTTAGCAGAGAGAATGTAACATCTTTTGATATCTGTTCTCTTTTCAGATTTGTCAGTCTGAACTTGTCAAACCCCAGTTATGTGGGTTTTTTTGTTTTGTTTTGGTTTTTTTTAAGTTAACTATTTGAAGGCAAACAGATGCCTTTTAAGTGATATGGCTCTCCTGTGCTGAATTTATAGTTTATACAAAACCAGTTGATATCTAACATACCTAGATGCTGAATCAAAGCTGTATGATGGAGTTGTTAAGCCATTACTTTCTGATAAATGATAGGGTGGTTGTTTTGAACTTAAAGAATTAATTTTAGATACAATAAACAAAGTCATTTACGTCTTTTAAATTGTCCAGATGCTTGAATGTTCTTTGTCTTACATTTTACCATTGTGGGGCAAAATGAATTATTTTCACATGTACAGTAAAATACATTTAACCTTACCACTGAATGTTAGCCTTTTAAATATTCCTTTTATTCTCTTCTGCTGTGGAGGGTACTTTGATACACCTAAGAAACGGTGAAGATTTTTATTTCAGTGCAGATTGACTAAAGCTTGTCTCTTTTGTTTTTTGTTTTTGGTTTTTGTGTGCGTGTCTTTTTAAAAATTTATTCTAGTTTTGGATTAATCTAGTTTCAGTGAATTTTTCACATTGCTCTGAATATTGCAAGTAGAAATTAAAATATAACCTCTTGAAGTTTTAATTTGGAAATAGCATACTAAACCGGTCAATTTAAGGCCATGGTTCAGTGCTCATGACTGGAATTTTTGAAAAGAAGGATATGTTTCCAGCCAGCTGCAATGTGATACTAAATCAAACAGGTGGCTTGGGGACAGACAAGCTGCTGCTTTGAAAGGTAAATGAAATCTGTGCCACATATGTGAGATGAAGCAGTTTTACTTGTAGCATGCTTAGCCAGAGACATCTTGTAGAATCTTCTGCCAGGAACAACTCCACTCAAAACGTCTGCTCTTGAAAGTTTAGAGTTGTGTGACTTGTTCTTTTCTTCCCCTGATACCTTTTCAATTGTCGTCTTTTGTCTTTTTAGTTTGTTTCTGATCAAACAAGTTGATCTTTGTGTTAGGCATCTTTCTGTCTTGGCAGTACGAAGACTATTGAAGAAAAGCCTTTCATGACGAGTTCTGACTGCGCGTTCTGTCCCCGTGTTACTAACTGAAAAATAGTGTCACTAAAATACTTCTGAAGGGAGCTCTTATGTGTAAAATGTTTTGTAGAGGTTTGGAATATTTTGGAATCAAAAAAACCTGGAGATCCAACTAAGTCTTAGAGCCAAAAAAGTCCAGAGGAGGCTGTGAAGATGATCAGAAGGCTGGAGCATCTCTCCTATGAGGACAGGCTGAGAGAGTTGGGGTTGCTCAGCCTGGAGAAGAGAAGGCCCTGGGGAGACTTTATAGCCCCTTCCACTTACCTAAGGGGGCAACAAGAAAGATGGGGAGGGACTCTTTATCAGGGCGTGGAGTACTAGGACAAGGGGCAACAATTTTAAACTGAAAGAGGGGAGATTTAGATTAAATATTAGGAAGAAATTCTTTACTGGGTGGTGCTGAGACACTGACACAGGTTGCCCAGAGAAGCTGTGGCTGCACCATCCCTGGAGGGGTTCAAGGCCAGGCTGGATGGGGCTTCGAACAACCTTGTCTAATGGGAGGTGTCTCTGACCATGGCACGGGGGTTGGAACTAGATGATCTTTGTGGTCCCTTCCAACTCCAACCATTCTGTGAAAAACAAACAAACAAACAAAAAAACCCTAAAATAAAATCAGTGAGCTCTCCCTATTTAGAGTGCTCATGGAGTGAGGCAATAACATTCAGTGAATAAAATGGTATCCAGGCGTAGATATTTGAAGAGATTATTTACTTCAGTTCAGAGACAGTATTGCTGTTATACCCTTCTGTTGCATCTTTTTTGAACAAAAGGTTGTGCATATCTTTTGAGAATAGCTCACAAGATATTTTTTTTGAGTCTTGATTCTTGAAATGATGATACTAAACCTAATAGTGGAATGTGGTGTGCTTACATGTCAAAGAAACTAGGAAGTACTAGACATAGGAGAAAATTTGGAGCTGACAAATTATTTTATGTCAGTGCTCTCAAAGCTTTTGGAACCTATAACATAACATAAATATATACATCCTCACCAGTATCTGAGAGTTTTCCTAGACATAGCTCTAGCACATACCACGGCCTCTCATTTTAGGTATTTAATCAACTGGTTTTAAATTCTCTGTTTTAGGTGAGACGTTTCTCAGAATGATAGGCTATGTAGAATATTTGCAGGCATGCTAATAGAGTAGATTTTAGCTACTGTAAGTAATAACTCACTAATATATTTGGGATTGTATGTTGAAGTTTGAGTTTCTCAATATCTGAGTACATTGGAGTTGTACTAAGACAGATTTAGTAACATATGCTCACCTTATGACCTCTTCCCTTCCTTTCCCCCCACCCCCCAAAAAAAACCCCGGAGTAGTCCATAACAAATGTACCATAGAGGCACTGCTGGATTAAAAACACAGTTATACAAGAACAAAAATCTTTTCCTTTCTTACTATTTTCAATCTAGCAATACAGTTAAATGGAAAATAGGAAACCAGATATGTTTGTGTGCTTTACTTTTTTCCACTTCTTTGCACCAATGCGCTTGCCCATTGCTGCAGTCTACATGTATGATCTCTAAAAAACATTCAATGACATTTTTTCTGTATGACTTAAAATCAAATAGTGGAAGCTTCTAATAGTTCCAAATTAATATGGTGATTGCAGCATGTAATGCTTGAAGTGTGAGAAGTGAAAATACTATTGGGGTTAACATTGCATAGAAATTAGGAAATTGGATTGTATTAAAGGGAGGTCGGATTAAAGTTAGTGTAGTTCTTTTTGGTTTCATGATGCTGCAATCTCTTTTGGATTTTGGGGTGTTTGTTTCAGTACTGGATTTTTTTTTTTCACAGATCTGAAATTTGTGTACCTATTCCTGTCATATTTTACCACTAGGAAAGATATAATCAATATAAAAGCTAACTGCAAAATAGTGTCTTATTTTGGTTTATATTTAGCCTTTTTTCCATGTATGTGAGTTTGACTTTTACCTGGAGACACTATTTCAATGTCAAGGAGTAATTTTTTTGGTAAATTCTGACTTCTAAAAATGAGTTTAGGAAGAAAGACCTGGGTTTTTTTCCAGCTATCCAGTTTCTTTTTAACAGTAACATTTCCAGTGTTTGGCTATGCTTTCTTTTAGTGATGAAAAAGGGAGAGAAATTAACCGGGATTTGTGAAGGGCCAATATAATACTTTGGGATAGCTGCCTATTGATTTGACGGATTGATGTCGTGCTGGGAGGTATGGTTTAGTGATGGTGATCCTCATTGTTTGTTGTGTGCGTGTCTATTTTTGTCTGTTAGGTTGACGGTTGGACAAGATGATCTTTAAGGTCCCTTCCAACCTAGAAGATTCTGTGGTTCTGTGATTCTATTGCTATCTATCAAATAAGTTTTCTGAATAAACTAATACAACGGTATCTTCTTATTGTCTTCAGAATAGTCCTTTTACATACAGGCTCTTCTACCTGCCACACTGAGGCAAATGAATAATACAAGTAGATTTAAGGAAATAATGATTGTTAAAGTTTGCTGAACTCAAAAGGTATTTCTTGGCAGCTCCATCAAATACTGAATGACAGGGTCACACACATTTCTTTTAGGAAATTTTAAATTACTACAGGTAGAAAAATAGTATTAACCTTCTGGGTGAAGGAGCAGTTAGGCAGTACAATCCTGTACACTGCAGTCTCCAAATCATCACGGCCCTGCTGATCCATCACGTGTTGTGGTGTGACCTTTGTGTTTGGGCTTATGCAGGGGGTGCTGGCCATGCAGTTCCTCATGCCAGAAATATTTCCCATGGGGACGGACAATTATATTTATGGTCTTGCAGAGCAATTAGGAAGTAGATTGACAGACTTTGTTTTCCAACTGGGCCCTCAAGGTTGAAGTGAACTTCAGTTCGCGGATTGACCAGTGTTACGAGCGTCCTTGCAATTTATTGCCTGAGAACAATTGTAGAACCTTCTGGTCCTGTGCTGTGACTCAGACATCCTGATTGCAATATTGTCCCCACCTAGGACTTGTTATCTATACATTTCCTCAAGCCCACTCATGGTTTGGTACCCTCTCTTGGTACCCTCTCTTTCTCTCACTCTCATTAGCCTATAGTCTTCTACAGATTAATGTGTTAAATCAGTCCATGTATGGACGATGTTCTATACTTTTTGATCACTCTTCTTGTAACCTTTTACTAAATCTGCTCTTTTTTTGAGAGAGAGAGCGGGAAGGTAAAGGGAAAGGGAATGATCAGAACTGTTTCCAGAATTGAGCCTATCAGACAGTGTATATTTTATAGCTTAGTTTTTCCCTCATAAAAAGGTTACTTTTGTACACTTTGGATTTCTGATTAATTCTTTTGTCCTTCTTTTTGTTTGTAATGTGAAAATGTAACAGGAAACAGATCTGACAGAATAAGGAGGGACATTGAGTTTATTTCTTAGTATTTCTTCTAAACTGGAAAATTTAGTTATTCTGCCCAGGAGAAGCCTCCTTCAGTGTGTGGGCACAGGGGGTAACATCCGTGCTAACCCAGGGGACTAAGACCTTGGGAGTTCCAGCAGCAAAAGAGAAGCTGGGAACTCTTTGCAGCCATGCTGCTAATTTGATGTGACATTGTTTGGTTTATAAAACATAGCTGTTTTCTCTTGCGAGGCAAAGCATTTTATTTGCAGTATGGCAGTGAAATGTAATATGATTATGGGATAAATATGTGGACATTTCTGGTAGAGCTTGTGAGCTTGTCTAGGTATTTGTGAGCTATGAACTAGGTATTTCAAGGCTGCTAATTACTCTGAGCTGAATGTTGATACTTTTTATAAATGTTTGAATCTACTCAGTGATACAGTGACTTGGAAATCAGATACAAGGGTGTCTTGTAAAACATTCTTTTTAAGAAGTTGAGGTTTATTTATCACAGGAAGTATATACATATTTAGAGAGAAAGTGCTTGATGTTAAACTGTTAAAAAAGTGAAACATTTGAAGATCCATTCGTTATCCTGAAGTTTTAACATAAACATACTAGTTAGGATTTCTCTGCTGTCATAAAAAAAAAAAAAGGAAGGCGGGTTTATTTTCTGAAAGGTCCCTCATAAGAGAGGGCCTTGCATGCTTAAAAATAATAATTTTTTTTTTCTCGTTAGTTCCTAAAACTGTGTTTCTTGCAGTAGAGTTGATGTAAAAATAAATGGCTGTGAATCTTGTTCTCTTCTTTGCCTGTCTCCATGGCAGTGAAATATTTTAGATTGTTATGTCCATCTCATTCTCTGTAACAATGCCATCCTTTTTTGATACTAGCTATTTCTTACCCTTAGTGGTGAGATTCAGACAGCACACAGACTGTACTTTTTGCTCTACTGTGTGGTAGTTGGAGCACTCTGCAATGTGTCAGAAAAAGAAATGACTGGTGTGATTAAGACAGATTTCTGGTTTGACTATTTTGTATGTATAGAGAAAAAGGTCCATCTGGGGTTTTTTTTTGTTTGTTAGTCAGTTTGGTTGGTTTTTTTTTAAGACGTAAGAAATAAAAAGAAAGAAAAATTCTGTATTGGAAGATCTGAGATTTTTTCCAGGTATGAACTATGCTTCAAAAGAAACATGTATCTTCTGTCAGATTTCTGAATTTAGGGAAATGATAAATAATCTGAATTTAAAACTCTGGATGAACTAGTGAGACTCTAAATATTGTATCTCCTTTTGCTGATATACAACATAGGGTGTTTAAAAAGATTGACTAATAAGTGCAAGTAGCATGGGAAAAAGTAGTTATTACAAGAGAGCTGTAGAAGACAAAGAAGAGAAAATATAGTCCAGAATTCAAGGAACTTTAGTTTAGTTAGCAAGTGTATTGCAAAGATACACAATGATGGAATAGTGAAGTGTCAGATGGAATAATAAGTGTCAGACACTTTTCCCAGAAGCCACATGGGCCTTATGTGCAAGGTGATACATAGACCTCTTCTAAGATTTTTATTTTTTCTCAGCATAAAAAAGGCATCTGTTAGTGGATTGTCATCATGCATCTGTTATGTTCTTTTAGTCTTTAAGCTGCCCTGATGAGTTGAAATTACTGGTTTTCTAAATACAAGAGTTCAGAGAAACTCTGATTGGATTTTGACGGTATTTGCTAAAAAATACCTTGGGGTACATCCAGTGAAATTTAATCACTGTGCCTTTTTATTCTTGCTGTGACTTACAAAAACAATTTGTATGCGTACGTGTTCTAAACAATGAGATTGACTTGAATTAAACGTACAGGTAAGTGATCAGAAGAATAAATGGCTGTATATTAAGAACTGGCACTGAAAATAAGTGCACAAATTCCAGCAAGCCCCTTTTATGCAGAAGGATATAAGAATGTGATCCAGTCTTCAACATTTCTGCTGTTGCTGCTGCAAGTACATGATCTTGTAGTAATTAAATAGAAAATATATCAGACACCTCTTCCCAGCCCTGCAACACTTTGAAAAAACATGTTTGGTGACTTGTCTAATCTGATTTTTCCATATTGCAGACATATTATCCAAATGTGCTCACTTGAAGTGACTTAATTTGGTTTGTAGGTTGGAAGTGAAATAATCTATTGTGAATTTATTTTAACAACAGCAGTAAAAAGTGTGATCTGGGTTTTTTTTCCTCATATACTTTTTATCAGACCTTAGGCCAAAGTGTCTTTTTGCAGTAGTGAATAATATTCAAAAAAAAAAAAAAAAAAAAAACTAAACAGGATTTTTATCACTGAACCCTTATGTAGTAATCTTTTTGTATCTAGAGTATGACTTACTGATAGGAAGTATTTTAAGTAGTTGTGAGAGGTTTTGGACAGCAGTATAAAAAGGTGATTAAATTTAAATTAAAAGGTGACTAAATTTAGATGGGGCATTGTTGCAAATCAACTTTATTACATAAAAATTTAAAGCAGATCCTGTTTGTTGTAGGAGTGTGGCCTGTAAAGAAAAACAACTATGCAGCTCCAGTTGTATTTAGTTCCTTTCAGTCTTGTGACACAGGTAGCTAGTAATTGGTGACATTTTTACAGTCCTTTAAAAATACTTTATTGAGTGTGGCAATGGTCATATTTAAAGATGACCACTAAGCTTATCCATGGACTAGATACTGTGGTCACCTTATTTTGGGAAGCATTAAGAGGCTTTTATAGACAGCCATCTCGCATGAAATCTTCAAGAGCTGAGTCCTGCGCCCCTGAAGTGAAGGGAAATATTGTCCCTGGAAATGCTTGGTCTTGAGCTCAGCAAGGACCTTATCATGACCGAGGGCTAAGGAAGCCACTGTAGTAAAGTGACATCTGCTTTATGAGAGACCTTTTATAATGACAATATCAAACAGAATTTGACTTGTTTCCTAGGCACTGGCAGAGGCCAAACCCTGGGTGCTGCTCATATCCCTTAAATATTTTCATATATAGATAATATAAGATCTTTCAATTTGTTTGAGACTTTTAGTCTTTTCTAACTCCCCTGTAAATAGGTTCTTCTTTGTGACATAAAGAACTGTGAAAGAAAGATATAGAAAATGGAATCTAAAAGAGATCATATCATTAATTTAAATTTGTTTCTAACATTTCAGATTTTTCTTCTTGCCTGCCCTCCATGTCGGGTTGCAATGATTCTCTTCAGGTAATGCCTCTTTCTTACTATATGTCTGTCTACTTGGGTAATGTATTTTAGAACTTGATCACAAAATATTAAGATACATATCCAATTAGAAAGGTATATTGGTTGTATTGACGCCTTGAAAAGCATCAGGGTTTAAGTGGTGGGTGTTGAGCCCCATACCCTTGGTTCTTTTGTATTGGTAGTTTTGGCCTCGTTTAGCAGCGTGGATTAGCTCAGTGACAGATGAGAATGCAGGCATCTTTCTACAGATTAATGGATGGGCTTGGGTAAGTTATGGCATGTGCCTTGTACCTCCTTGTTATCCTCACTAAAAATTAATAACTGGGCTTTGTTGAGGCCATGCATATAATAAGGGGTCTAGTTTTAAAACTGTGAATATAAATTAAGTTGTGAAAGTAACTTTTTGCTGCCTTGGGTATTTCTCAAACCTATGCGATCTTTTCTAAAACGCTGTGTATTGTTACTAAGTGTAGGAACCACAAGAGTTTCTAATGTGCAGGGAGCTCTATTGGACTATTGTGGTAGAGTCCAGTAAGTAGCTAAGGGGGGTAACTGGTCATTGTGGGGAGGGTGACAGGGCTTCCCAGGCAGAGTAGTACTCAGGAGTGGCTGTGATTGCCACCTGACAGTTAACTTGGCTCTTCTAGTAGTCTAGGCAGTGGCTGTAGACAGTTTATTCTTTACTTTGTGTCTTGATGTAAAGTAGACTGAAACAGTACTGATACTGGTTTTGTGCTGGTGCAACAACTGTACAAAACACAGTATTATACTACTACTTTCCTGACACTTTCTTTGCTTAGGACTTGCTGCCACATTTTGACAAATATAATTATTTTATTTAAGGGACTTCTTCCAAATTCCTGAAGCTGTACCATTATGGAGTTAGATTGCAGGGAAAAACCTTATCAAATAGGCTATTTTAAACTCTGAAAGACAAATGAACAGCAAAATTCCAACTATTTAGCAGTTCACATCAAGAACGGGGTTAACACAAACAGTAAGTCCAGGCTTTCTAGGAATCCCAAGTTTATCCTAGAAAGCAATCCTAATTTAGGAAATTATTTAAGTATGGATTTAAAGAGAGGTTTTTGTCCTGGATAATTTATTTAACATGGCTTGATTCAAATTCAAGCTGGAAGAATTTTCTTAAATCTCTTGCTACCTTTTACTGAATACATACTACATAAAATATGTGAAAACATCACTTTTTATTTCCATCCATGAAAATAACATAAAAATCTCTTTCCTAAGGCTGCAGATGCATATGCTGAATGGGGCCCTCTTGGCATTGCTGTTTCCTGTTGTTAACACACGCCTGGTGAGTGGACTGTACTTTTCCTCCTCCTTTTTTATTTACTTCTAAAAGATCTTCTTTGGAAAGATATTAGACCTTTGCTTTGTTTGGCCTTTTAAAGTTCATTTTACTAGGCCGTAGGTTCCTGCTGCAGGTCACTACAATAAAATCAAAATATTTTTGGAATTTTTTTGTGTTTATAATCAGTATGGAAAGGTGATACTGCTGTATTCCAACTGTAGGAAAAACTACTTCGTCGGTTCCATCCTAGCTTTTAAATGGAGGGAAAACTTAATTGCTTTGAAAGAGGCTTTCACAGGTTAGTGTTGTGGCCTGTGATCAAAATTCAGTTTCAGGCTTTTCAGACTAGATGTGAATGTGAGGTTCCTCTGGTGGGGAAAATACCAAATGTTGGTGGTAGCTGTCACCCCTTTTTCCCCAAGATTAAGCACAGCAGGATTCTTTTTTTCATCCAAGTTTTCAAATCTGCTACAAAACTCCTGTATCCTGGAAAAAAAATTAGGGTAGGGTCAAAGGAGGTCATCCTTCCCCTCTACTCTGCCCTGGTAAGGCTGCATCTGGAGTACTGTGTCCAGTTCTGGGCTCCCCAGTTCAAGAAGGACAGGGAGCTATTGGAGAGGGTACAGCAAAGGGCCACAAAGGTGATTAGGGGACTAGAATATCTCTCTGATGAGAAAAGGCTGAAGAACTTGAGTCTTTCTGTTCTGGAGAAGAGAAGACCAAGGGTGGATCTGATCAACGCCTGTAAATACTTGAAGGGTGGGTGTCAGGAGGATGGGGAAAGTCTTTTTTCTGTGGTGCCCAGTGACAGGACAAGAGATAGCAGGCACAAACTTGAACATAGGAAGTTCCACCTAAACATAAGTAGGAACTTCTTTACTTTAAGTAAGTGTAACTTCTTTACACCACTGAGGGTGGCAGAGCCCTGGAACAGGCTGTCCAGAGAGG
>BJBW01011205.1:47596-85550 GCA_004320125.1 Scolopax mira | reverse complement strand
GGAGGCTTTAAGGTCCCTTCCCACCCAAACCATTCTATGATTCTGTAACTCATTAAGGACACATCTTGTCTGCACTATTTTATAAACTTGGGGAAGAGTTGAAGGGTTCACCAGGCACCTCTGGCTACAGTGACTGTGTCCCCCCAGGCATAAAGTGAGTTTCAAGTGAGCAGTTTAGATGCAGATATCTTTACTTGGTCCTGGAATCCCCATCTCACAGTTTCCAAGGGTACAGAAGGAAGAGGAACCCCAAGGAATTACCTCTCTGTCCCGCCTGCCTGGGTGACTTCTCTCCATCGCTCTCACTGCAGGTCCTGCCCTGCGGCCGCTTCCGAGCTGGTCGTTCCCCATGGTCCTCCCCATTCTCCAGGGAGCAGTCCAGCCCTCTTTGCAGCTTCACCCCATTCTTAGCTTTTTTAAAAAGGACAGATGTCCGTCGGCCCACGCCGCTGAAGGGGGGGCTGGAGGGGGTGTCTGTGGGTGGCAAGGCCAGCCCATTGAGGCCGTTGTCGCTGAGCAGGCGCTGGAAGGCCTGGCTCTCCCGCTGCAGAGCCTTCTTGTCGAAGATCTCCCGGTCCGACATCACCCTCTTCTGCAGCTGATTCAAGGATTTGCTTTCATTGATGGGTTTGAGCGTCGGAGGGTCCTGCAGAGAGTCCAGCTCTGAGAGGGAGGGTGCGGGTCCCGTGGGCTCCAGGGTCGGAGGCTGCGGAGGCTTGGCATCGTCTGCTAAAGGAATGAAGAATCTGCTTCAACATTTTAGAAAGAGTTATTCCCAAAACTGCCAACAGCCATTCCCGTGTTTCACCAGGGCCACCGACAGGAGAAACAGCAGGTACTGGGTGTTGACACGCACCGAGCAAGCAATCCTGCTGCAACCACTCACCTTTATCCCCTTCCTCGTCCCCTTCCCTGGATGATTTATCCAGCCCCTCTTCCTGAGGCACAGACTCCCCGTTGGGCATGGTCTTGTTCTGCTGCTGGGCCAGTTTCTGCCGAACGGAGTTGATCTCCCTCCTCAGGAGCCGGATGCGTCGCGTGCGGGCGCCGCTGGAGCGCATGGTGCTCACCATGTCCAGCTTCTCCAGCAGCTCCTTCAGCTGGGCCTCCAAGGAGAGGTGAGCCCGGTTCTCCGGGAGGAGGATGTTATCCACTGCACCAAAAGAGAGCGTAGCAGTGAAGGGGAGGAGCAAGGCTTCTCGAAGAGGCGTTTGGGACTGTTGCCATTCATGAACCAGCTGGTTTACTTCAGGGATTTAGGAATCGTTAACCTTGGAGCTCAGACCTCCTTTGGGTAAAGATTGAAATTGCACTACCCTCCAGTTCCCATTACTGTCCCAGAGGCATCAATGAAAGGACACGTGTCTGCACCCACACGAAACACCTCACACTCCAGGCCCTTGGCAGAAACCTATTCCATTGCCAGATTAAATGATAAAACCATTTAACAAACACAACTGGCCAAAACAATGTGTTTGCCATTCCTCTGGCTCTGCGGAAGGGCTGGCACCCACCGGAGCAGGGCAGAGAGCCGAGGGCTCTGCTACCACACACCAACACAAATTTCGTTTTCATCTGCATCCAAAAGGGCCACAACATTTAGAAAACAAAGTGCAGGCTGCGAGCTCTGCGTGCTGGATGGCAGCAGTCTTCTGTAGTAAATTTGGCCAAGTTATTCCAACCAATGCTTTGGAGCTGCACCTCAAGACAGCTATGGGAATGGACGTGTTGTGAATGGAAAATCTCAGTGAGGAGGACTGCTCTCATTCCAGCACCTTAAACCCACATCACCCCCTCCAGATATCTAGCCCAGTTGCTCTATACTTTGCCAATTTACATGGAAATATATGAGCTTTCCTCAGAGCAAAAAAAAATCTTTAAAATACCAAGTTTGTACTACAGCCACAGCACAAATCTAACAGCACGGGCAGTCAGACATGCACTGGGAGAGCTGGAGCTAAGCTTCACCAAGCTCCAAGTGCTCAGCTCACCTGAAATCCTGCTCTTTGAGGCCATAAAGATATATGTTTAGGTAAATAAATGGATAGGAAAATTCTAGTATGCTGAACGATGGATGTTATTCTCATGCAGCCTGAGCGACATGCTCAGAACAAAGGACACAACATTTATGATTCGCCTGGAAATCAAAGGTTACTAAACACTCACCATCCTCCCAAGAAAAGCGGTAAAAGTCCTCGGTTTTGGGTGACTCGGGCAGGTGAATCCCCACATCAGTGTCAAAGCCAATGTTTTCAGCCTGCCGCCGTGCATGACGCAATATGGCTCCTCCGAGGTCTCTGAGCCGGACAGCTGCTCGGTGGAAAATCGTGTCTTTAGCATTATACCTCATGCAGTTGGTAACTATAAGGTTAAAGTCTTCCTCAAACTCATCCAATGTTCGGTACAGGTGGGACTCCAGCTTCCGCCTCATGGTGGAAAAATCCATTGGGTTGGAAATGAATTCCAGGTAATCTGGAACCTAAACATATAAAACCTGTACAATTACAAAAACCATTTACTAGCCAACTAGAGCGCATCCATCATAAGCACTCTCAACGCCCTTTCCACCAGCAAGGGACAGTGCCAGCAGCTCATTTCTGTGTCACCCAGTCAAGGCAGACACATCCTGGCTCTGCAAAACATTATTTGGCTGAGACGTGTTGAAGCTTCCAGAAAACAATACCCTTTTTTGGGCCTGGAAGGACCCCCACACCGTGAGTCCTCTTTAAGATGTGCTTCTGCCAGCACTCGAGCTTCTGCCCAGCAACACCTCGTCGACAACCCGTTAAGACACCTCTAGGAAAGAGACTTGCCTCGTTCAGGTTAACAGGCTCTGCGAAGATCTGGGCAGTGTCCTTCTCCTGCAGGAGGTCCAGCGTTGTGCGCAGAAGGACGTTGAAAGGGGTGAGCTGTAGCTCCATAGCAGCTTGCTGAACCTTGACCTGGGACCAGGAAAACAGCCGTGAGTGGTGTCTCCCTCAGGTTTCTCCTGAAGCATCACCCCAGCTCTACCCAGCGATGGAAACCTCGGGTCATCACACCACCAGTTGGGTAGAGTCACCGCTGACTTCCTGGTGAACACCCCCCTCCAGCACTTTGCAGAGTTCAACTGCACAGTCCAACCCTTTTGGATGGGGAACTCCTGTTTAGCCCATCTCACAAAGCCAAAACAAGAGAAAACCCCATAAAATTAAAAGATAACACAACTAAAAAGGAAAACAGGAAGACGCTTTTCATGCCTGGTGAATTACCCTGTAGAACTCCCTGCCTCAAGATATCATTATGCCAATTAGCAACATTATACAAAAGTTAAAGAGTATGTAGGCGTTTACATGAGCAACAACATCCATAATTAGACTACAGAACATAAACAAAGTTTAAGATATAAGCTCCCACACTTCAAGGCAGAAGCCAAACAACAAGAGGGGTTAGATGTTTGCAAATTCCTAACAGAGTTTCTTACATCCTTTGTGAAGTCTCTGATACTGCCTGATTTCAAGCAAATGAGTCGTAGCACTGGTTTGATCTCTTACACTGAAACTCTATTCAAAGGAGGCTGGGACAGAAGTGTTTCTTTCTCCTTTAATGCTTTAATGTCTTTGATCTTATAATCCCTCATTATGTCATGAAATCAACCACTTTGGTAGTGAAGGCGAGCGAGCCCGTTTACATCAAGCAAACTGTATTTGATGTGCTCAGCAACAAGACAGCATCAATAAGAGAATGAATGAAGACAGACGTAAAGACCACACTCTTCCTCCCAAAACAGCAAAGACTGAGGACTCTGCAGCATCCTTCAGCCAAAAGCTGAGCTGGGACAGATCTCCAATGAGATACCCTTATCCTTTAATAAAGCACACCGTAGTTTCAACAAGCTTTTATGGATTTAGCCAACTGCAATATGGATATAGTATCAAAAGCAAACAGAAACAAAGCCCAAGAGTGATTTTTTTAAACTTTTTTTTTTTTTTTCTAAATCCTCCTACCTAAAATATGTGCACACGGCAAGCAGGGCTGTAAATCAGGGACAGTGTAGCAAACAAACTGGCACTGGCATCAAAAAGACTCCAGAAAAGTTGTGGGCAGTTTCTGGCCACAAAAAAAGTAGTTTGCAAAGGGGCTGTGATCCCAGAGGATGCTGCTTCCCCTCTGCCAGGCTCCCTGCAGACTGGAGGGCACCCAGGGGCAGGGAGAGCACCCAGGGAGCAGGGAGAGTCTTTCATGAAGCTGTAGTGGAAAATACTCGTGGCAGAGAGCATCCTTGTGGCTGCATCCAAGCAGGTATGGCAAGGAAAGACCCTCGACAGGCAAAGCTGACACGTGTGGGAAGTAACTGATGCAGCTTTGGAGAGCTGCACACAGATCAAAAGAGGCAATTAGTAAATGGTCTCCATCTCAAAAGACTGCTGCTTCTCAAAAATGTACTTCAGAGGACAAACCGCAGGATTTTTTAACGTTAGAAATGAAAAGCAGAATTGTGATTTAGACCTTTCTCTGGAATAGGTGTTACCAAAATCCCGAAATAAATATTAAAGGAGATCCCCAACTTCTACACTCCAAAACGCCCGGCCCTTGCCCAGAAAGAGAAGGGGTGGCTGTAGGGCAGGAATAAACCCCCCCAGAACTCCCTACCTGCTCCCGTTTGAGTTTTTCCCTCTTGCGGATCAGCTCGATGAGCAGCCGGGCCCGCTCCAGGTCGTGCCGCAGTTTTTGCCAGTACTTCAGCTCCTCCTTCACCGCGCTGGTCTTCTCGTCCTGCTCCTTCTGTGAGACAGAACAGTGGGGTGAGATGAAAAAAAATAAATATGACTGGCTTCCTGTGCTTCCTAGCCGTCCCCTGTGAACCGGTCTCATATTCTTCCTCCTCTCTACTTGGCCCTTGTTCAAGGGCCTTGTTCAAGGAACACAACATCAGCCTTTCTGGATGTAGTTACCTCTGAAGTTAGGCCTAAATCATCACCCAATGCTCTGGTAACACCCTTCACTCCATGCTTATTTACACCCTCTTTGGTTTTATATCCAAGTTCATTACAGAGGCTGGAAATTCCTTCTGTTGGCTGCCGTGCATCAAAGAAGTGGCCCAAAACATTTTGAGTAGAAAGGCAAGGGGAGCAAAAGCACGGGGAAAAAGAGTGATTATTATCCTCTTCGTAGCCAATAAGAAACAGAGCCACAGAGAGATTCACCAAAACACAAAGGAACAGCCAACGCTGGGAGATGAGCTCACACCTTCCAAGACACAGCTGAGTGGCTTCACACAAGGAAATCTTCCTCTCTTTCCTAAATCTGCAGCTTTTCAAATGGTTTTGAGGACATAGCTGAAGCGCATACACACCGAGAGAGGACAACTGCTTCACGAGATCTGGATGGTTTATATTTATAGGACATTTATTTTTAAGAAGTTACTTATGGTAAATCACCAACTTAATACACCAAGGAAATGCTGCACTTCCCCAAGCTCCAGGCTCATGAGTGGGAAATATTTTCTATATTAATCACTCAGAGCAGTCTTCATACAAACTAAAAACCTATAAATTCCTCCAGCTACAGTAAAAATATACGAGCACAAGGTGCACGATGCCTCCTGCCAGGCTGTGTTTGAGGGTGGAGTCCGACTGCTTCGATATTTCAACTGCTTCTCGTGCCACAGAGCATGGAGTGACTCTGGCCACCAGCTCAGAGGAGGAAGCAAGAAGTCCAGGGCTGATGAGATTATGTCTAAACTTCCATATGAATGGCCATGGGAGGGTCAGAAATTGAAGCATCAGGAAGAACGACCCAAACTGGAATTTGGCCAGGACTCTGGAACTAACACCCATTTTCTCAAGGAAGGGATCTTTAATCACTTGCGAGGAACGTGGGTTTATGATTCATATACAAGATCCATCTACGGGCCCATCACGCCCTTGTACAATCCTGGGTCTCCTGACTCAGGAGGAAAACTCTTACCTGCTGCTTCACCAACACCAATTTTAGGTGCAGGATGGATGTCCCACTGATAACTCAGCTGAAATCAGGTCACCCTCTCATCCTTCCACCCTCAATCCCCTTCCTAGCCGTGCATCAAGCACATCTCCCCTGGGATATGAGCTCTCCATCCTCTCAGGTGGGTTCAGCTGGGGACCAGTACCTGCTCGGCGTTCCTCTGGGACTGGAGGTGCGAGTGCAGGCGCCTGATGAGGGGCACCCCGTTCCTCGCCTGCCGCTTCAGCAGCCAGTAGTTGTGAAGCCGCTGCATGAACTGGTTTTTCCTCTGGAGGGAGAGGCCACTGCAGATTTTGTTCAGCCTGAAGGAAGCAAAAGGAGGTGTCGTGGAGCCAACTGCAAAGCAAATCGTGACTATAGCAGGTTGCCCTGTGTTGTGTCAATGCAGGCTCTGAACGACGCACCCAACTGGTACAACCTGGGATCTCCTCACCACAAAGATCTATGTGCCTATTGTAGGCAACATATACCTGTTTTCATAGAATCATGGAATGGTTTGGGCTGGAAGGGAGCTTAAACCCCTCCCAGTGCCACCCCCTGCCCTGGGCAGGGACACCTCCCACCACACCAGGTTGCTCCAAGCCCACTCCAACCTGCCCTTGAACCCCTCCAGGGATGGGGCAGCCACAGCTTCTCGGGGCAACCTGGGCCAGGGTCCCACCACCCTCACACCAAAGAAGTCCTTCCCCACATCTCAGCTCAATCTTCCCTCTTTCAGTTTAAATCCATTACCCCTCGTAATTTTAGAAGCAGTTTGGCTGGAGGTTCTCACCAAGCACTTGTCCCAGCACAAATTTCAAATCTACTTTCAGTGCCAAGAATTTTCATGGGGGTCATTTAAGTCTGATGTTATTATGCTGAAATCTAGGAAACTACCGTGATGGGAGTCAAAAAATACTACAGCACCTATTTTAACCTTTTCAAACCATTTGTTAGATTCTATGTGGTGCCTTATTAGCAGTTTTCCAAAGCTTGTCTCTTAAAATACCAGCGACACATCACCACACTTCCTCAGGCACCAAATGAAAATTCATCACTACATGGTTCTGCATGAGAGAGAGCTGGGACCAAAAAATGCACAGCCAAATTCAAAGCTGTCTGCAACACTGACAAGTTTGATATGCTCTGTAATAAAACGTGGAATTAAGAAACTATGAAATGAGATTTTAAATATATATATATAAATAGCAGGATGACCTCTATCTGCCTGCCAATGTAGAATCCAGACCCCTCACCTTGCCCTCCTCTGGACTTGTGATGTCTGAAGCATTTAAAACACACTTTCATGGCCATCTAAGATACGTTTGGATGCCGGACAGGTGTTTGCTGTTAGGAACAACCACAGACCCTGCAGGAAAGTTTGGGACAACTGCTTGGCCAAGCAGGAAAAGCAGTGTGCCAGGGACACACACGTAGAAGAACATGAGTCGGGAATGATTCTGCAAAGCACATTTTGAACACAGCTATTGCTGGGTCTTGACCACAGACAGCGCTTCCACCTTCAACAATAAGAGGGACAGAGTCCTCAAAACAGACCCTGTCCCGCTCCTTCCCATCCACTTCTAAGACTCACCTGTAAGAGGGGATTTGTGCAACTGTCACCATGGGCACAGACGAACGCCCGTTGGTCACGTCACCCGGTTCCTTTTTGATCTTCTGCTTCAATTTCACTTGGTTCTTTTTCAGAGACCCTTTGGGAGGGTCACAATTGGCTTCCTCCTCTCCCTCCTCCTTCACAGTGTCCTCCCGCCCCTCACCACTGGCAGCTGGAGCCCCTTTTTTCACCGTCCCAGGTGGGGAATGGCTCTCACAAAAGGCAGTCTTGCGCACGGTGAACGTTGTGCCATTGATGCTGGTTTCTCTCATGGGTTCAATCTTCATGAAGAGACCAGCTCGCTGGGCACAGGTGACGTGGAAGGCAGTGTAACAGTTCACCTTGTGGCACTGGATAGCAGCTCCCATGCCCTTCTGCTTGCAGATATAGCACGTGAGCTTCCACCGAGCTGGGGGGATGTCACTTATCCCTTCGATGGGCTCCAGGAACACAGTGTTTGCAAAGCAGACCTCTGGGATCCAGATGGCACAAACGACATGAGCCCAGCGGCCATCGCTGGTCTGCTTGAAGGCGCCACCTTTGTTGGGGCAAAGGACACAATCCACAGGGCGGGAAGGGGACTGTAAGCAGCAGCGGCAAAGCCACTGCCCCTCGGGGATATAGGGCACACCGTAACACTCCTGGTGCACGGCCAGATTGCAGATATCACAGAAGAGGATGACGTTGCTGTTGTGACACTCATCGTCCATGCAGACGCAGCAGAAGGCATCCTCATCGATGAGGGACTGCTGAGCCCCATTGTTCCGGCTCTCCAGGTACGACTCCTTTTCCAACCGGTCCACCAGCAGCTCAAAAGTGTCAGCAGAAACTGTCCCGTAACCATCGTCCCTTCTCTTCTCGTTGACCATTTCCAGCCACGCCAGATCCTCCTCATCCATGTCATACTCCACCTCGACATCCAGGTCCTCAGGAGGCTTTTCAATGTACCGGTAGTAGGCAGCAGGGAGGGGGGGGGCATCTGGCTGGCTGAAGAAGTCCACCACGCGGAAATTGGGCTGGGGCAAGTGTAAAGATGTCCCCGGTGCATGTTTGGAGCAAGGCTCTTTCTTCTTGCCTTTGGAAGGTGTTTTCTTAGATTTGGAAGGGAAAAGGGGCTGCTCGCTGTTTTCCTTGTTGCTGTTGCACTCTGTGATGTCCTGGGCAGTCAGCTCATCCTCCGTGATGATTTTTAAGGGATCGTAGATGCTGATGCGATGAAGCCGCCCATCAATGTCGACCTCCACGATCCGCTGGGCCTGAGCGTAGGTCAGAGTCTCCCGGGTGGGCGAGCACTTGAGGCTGTAGGGGGAGGGAGAACGTCTCCCCTCCAAGTTCTGCCGGGACCTCCTCCGAGGTTTCCTCATCGCTGCGGTCCAGAGACCCTGGAACAAAACAGGACAGCAAATGGTGTAAGCCAAGAAGACAAGCAAGGAGCAGCACAAGTTTAAAAACTCAACAGAGCAACATTTCTACTCAAGATTCCAGCATTTTCAGGTTTGCTGAGGCCTCCTCACCTTCTTACACACAAGCAAGTAATGGATATATTGACCAGTTCTTGCAACTTGTATCACAGCAACGCACAGCAGCCTCCAACCTTCTCTGTTTGCACACCAAGAGATGTATGCAGAATCACAGAATGCTGTGGGGTTGGAAGGGACCCCTGGAGATCACCCAGTCCAACCCCCTGCCAGACCAGGGCCACCCAGAGCAGGTCCCACAGGAACGTGTCCAGGTGGGGTTTGAATGTCTCCAGAGAAGGAGACTCCACCACCTCCCTGGGCAGCCTCTGCCAGGGCTCTGCCACCCTCACGGGAAAGTAGTCCCTCATATTTAGATGGAACTTCTTATGTTCCAGTTTGTGCCCATTTCCTCTTGTCCTGTCCCTGGGCACCACTGGAAAAAGCCTGGCCCCATCCTCCTGACACCCCCCCTTTCAGTATTTATAGGCGTTGATCAGATCCCCCCTCAGCCTTCTCTTCTCCAGACTAAAAAGCCCCAAATCCGACAGCCTTTCCTCATCAGAGAGATGCTCCAGGCCCCTCACCATCTTTGTAGCCTCTGCTGTTCCCTCTCCAGCAGTTCCCTGTCCTTCTTGAACGGGGGGGAGCCCACAGTACTCCAGATGGGGACTCATACACCCCATACCAGCAGATGCTCTTTTATACTGCATCCGCAGAGTCTGCTGGGCTTTCAGCTCAGCAAAGCCTTCAAGAATTCCCCCAAACTCACTTATCACATCTGCTCACACTGTTCACACACCAAGTTCACACAAGCCAAGGAGTTCTCTGTTCTTTTGCCCGCGGCTTTTCTTTTCTATCCCCAACAGCACACAGAACGTGCTGGATGTTTTCCAGACGGAAGAGAAGACACTGCTCCTGCCCTGTGAAAGTAATTCCTACATATTTTTTTGTGTGTCACTGAGCTCCGTGTGAGAAAACCAGCAGCGTTCCCTCACTGCAAATGTAAAGAGTCCCTTAATGAAAAGGCCACCCTCCACCTTTGCCTTCCCTTCTCTTGCTGTTCCCTGCACCTCTCCAGTGTCCACTGGGTGGACTGTGGCCTCCCCAAAAAGCCCAAACAGAACCAGAGGATGAACCAAGCAAGGCAACGGGTGCTGGATGTGCATCCCTTCTGCTCCTCGGTGAGATCCAGGAGGAAGAGGAGGCAAATGAGCACGACAACGAGCAGCAGTCATTCCAGAAGGACTTACTGGTTTTGGCTCCACGTTAGCCCCCTTCTGGAGCCACAATCTGTGTTGAGGCACCTAAACCGGGTCCGCATGGAGGGTCCAGGGTGGGTAGGAGCAGGAAAACAGCACGGCAGCTTCTGGATCCCACCAGGAACCGCGCAGTGGTGATCGCTCAGAGCCCAAGCCAGCTCTGCCCTCACAAACTGCTAATCAGCAACCCCGATAATTATTTTAGAGTCGGTTCCTGACATTAAGGAGGTGCCCGTCAAGGGGGGAGCGGAGGAGAAGCTCTGGAGTCGGTGAGGTGAGCTGGGGGAGGATGGAGACGTGTCAGCAGGAGCCTGGCCATCCCAGGGCAAAGGAAGGAGACAGCAAAGAGTAAACCAAGGGAATAACACAAGCAAGAAGGGCAGCGTCGGGGATGGGAACATGAATTATGGGAAAAAACGGGCCAAAGCTGAAAAAAAGCCAGAGAGGAGACAAAGAAAAGCAAATGTAAAATCTCCCCCAGAAGATAAGTCAGCCCAGAGCTTATCGGTTGCTTCACAGAGGCCTGAACCGGCACCTCACCCTTCTTCAGAGCAACCAACACTTTCAGCCCCTTTCTGTGGGACCCACAGACAAGACAAAACACTACAAACCTGTCATTTGTACTCAGCCATTGCATTATTTCTGCTCTGTGAAGGCCATAGCACCAACAAACCCTCAATCATGAGAGTCAGAGCAAGCAGCACCTCACAGGACCAGGACCTAACAAGAAGTCCCGAGCTTATCCCAAAATGAAAGAATGAATTCCAGGAGGAACATGTTTTTCCTCAAAGTGCTGGCTCTGTGAATCACCCGATTAAGCCATTACACACCCTGTGTCCCAAGAAACAAAAAGTCTTTGGGAAAAGTTTGTGTCTCTTTGCCACCCACAGAAATCAGCTGCAGGTGCCGGTTTGAGTCCACACACCCACAGTGATGGAGCCCGAAGGCACAATTTAATTTCAGGTGACAATTTCCACCTGCAAATATTAGGTACCACGAATTGCAGGACCTTTGCCTTAAAACTCTAATCAGCCACTTAATCAGCAGACTGCAGGCACCCAACTGTCCTGGTCCCAGCAGAGCTGCTACAGCATCTATCAGTAGGAAAAAAGGATTTTAAAATAAGGGTATAAAGGCAACTTAGAATTGTCTAGGTTGGAAGATCATCTAGTCCAATCATCAACTTGATCATCAAATAAATAAACTCAAAAATCCTGCTGGCAAACTTGTCTCAAGCTCGTGCAGTTCAGGCAAGTTATGAGAAAAGATATTGGAGGGAAAAAGATAGATGAGCAAAATGATAAAGTCATTAGCATAAGCTGACCACACTCACATTTAATACCGAGTTCAGGAAAAAGCAAGGCATCAGCCAATTGCTGGGAGTGCTGAGGGACAAGCAGATTTCAGCAAAACGAACACCTCAAGGAGGGTTTATTTTGCCTGTTGATGGGAAAAACAAAGGGTACGGTGTTCCTGTTGCTTTAGTGAAACAACCAGGATATTCTCTAGAGAAATGACCCAAAGAGGGACTCCACCACGGCAACCGAGTGCTGTAAACCAGCTCGTTTGTAAAACACACAACTACTTAGCACTACACGGAAGAGTTTAAGATGGCACAGAAATTGCTGGCAGTGAGAGCCGAGTGCCTGGGATAAGACACGCACCTGGATATTCGGAGAGACACAGCTCCCCACTTCCCAAATACCTTGAAAGCAGGAATGAGGCGAACTCAGACACGCTGAGCCGAACACCGTGACCTTGTCTGCAACACAGAAACTTCTCAGCAGCGATCTAGGAATGTTTTGATCTTCTTGGCACACTCAAAAACACCTCCCGGCCATGGATAAAACAGAATCCTTCTGCAAACAGCACCCGTGCTCACCAAAATGCTGAGCAGACTTGGCTTCAGCGGGGTTAAATGCTATTTCAGCCCATGTTGTCTCCATCCCACCACAGACAAACATTACTGAGGTGAAAGCAGAGAGTTCAGTTGTCCTCTTGCCATCGCTCGAGGCTTTCCAAAAAGCTCCCATCGTTTCCGCCGGGTGTTGTGCCAGGAGCAGGGGGTGAGGTTCCTAGAGAGCACAACGGAGCAAACAGCGGCTGCAACGCACAAAGCCACCGGGGACAAACTTAATTCCACCCCAGGAGTTTGCTCAGGAATGGTTCCACTTTCCCCACCAGAGGTTTTCACACCTGGGGGCTGCAAAAAGTGACTAAGAAGAACAACCCACTCCTCAGGAGATTTAAATTTATAATAAGGGGTTGAAAGCTCCGCTGAAAAAAAAAAAAAAAATGGAGAAAACCTTGTATCGGGTAATATCGCAATACAGGCCCCTATGGTACAGGCAGCCTTAAAAAAATCCAGCACAAATGGATGCTCTAAAGGGCTAAAGGCCGCTGTGATGTAACCCCACACAACACTCTTGCACCACAGGAGACCTCAGTCTCCTTCCCACCACAGTGCTTCCTTCCAGCCTTCCCTCGCTGACAGCCAAGGATATTCTTTCCAGCCCCAGGTTTCTTTACCAAACCTGCAGAGGAGACAAGGCTGGAGCTCCAGGCAGTGCTGCCGGGGCAGATTCCTGGTCCTTCCCACCATGGAGCCCAGAGAAGAGCCAGATCCATCAATGATGAACTTCAATGAGGAGAAGGCCACCAGGACCTCGGTCGACAGCACCAGATGGGAACAGGGGGGCTCTCATTCCACTCTGCAGCACTATGATTACCAGCAGTGGCTACAGAGCCACCGGCTACTGTTTGGGGTTTAATGCCACCAAAATCCCACCAAAATGGGGCACCAAGTTAAACACAAGGTCTGGGGCCGCTCCTACTTGGCAGCCACACAGCTGCTTGTGGCTGTTTGCTGGGATTTAAAACCCCTTCCCCGCAGCGGGGAGAGGACACCTACGGAGCTATTTAAGAAACGCGTCCGTAAAGAAAAGCAACAGAAGCCAAAGGAAAGAAAGAGCCTGGAACAGCCACAGCCCTTCTCTCACCAACCCAAATCTCACAAACCCAGGTGAAGCTCCTGCCGCCGTCACTGACGACCCTCTGTCTTCTCACCACGGGCCCATATTGCCCCCACGCAGCTGCTGAGGGTTTATACTCCTCACCCCCACGCTGATGCCGACAATGAAGTGTGTCAGTGCTCAGCAGATGTCATGGTGAGATGCTGAGCCAGCACCCAAACCTGGCACAGATCTTTATCGACCCCCTGATATTTCTGCAACCAAGCTGAGCTGACAGAGACACACCAGGGTGCAGCGGGGGAGCTCCCTCCGGAGCAGGGAGGGTGCAAGACATGATGTCCGGCTGTGGATGAAATTAAGGTAAAATCTGAGCTCAGCAACAGACAGTGCATGCCATGAGCTGCGTCTGGCCTCAGCAGAGCCCTGAGGGAATGACGCCACGCCATGAGCTGCGTCAGGTGCCGGCCGGGACCTCCTCTCCGGGGCTCCCCTGCGCAGTGAGGGCCACGGGGTTCCTGCATGGAGCCCCAGCAACAGCCAGCGGTCTGGGTCGAGACCCAGCAGGGCCCCGAACAAACATCAAGCCACCCCCGTGGGAGGAAAAAGGGCGACGGGTGACTACGATGAGCTACCCCGGACTCAGCCCCCCGAGGAGCGAGAAAAGTCCCCAAGGGAAGCGGGACCACGGCGGGGAAGAGCGAGGGAGGGCGCAGGCAGCGCCACACCGCTATTGGCTGTCGCCGCCGTCCATCCCAGCTCCACCACCAATAGCAACTCAAGACGCTGCGGGCCTAAAGGAGAGTGCGCTCGGCCCCGCCTGGGCCAATAGCGTGGGAGAAGGTGGGCGGGGCTCCCACGGGCGCCGCGAAGAGGGGAGGCCAAGATGGCGACAAGGGGGGGGCCCGGCTGCCGCGGCGCTGCCCGTTCCCCCTCTACAGGCGCCCGCCGCCGCCTCCCGCTGCTCGGCGAGGGGGTGCGGGCCGCTCCCGCCGCACAGGGACGCGAGTGGGTGGGGTAGCGACCCTCAGACTGCGGTGCACAGGCCTCCCCCGGCTTCTTCCCGCCCGCCCGGTCACCTTCCCGCGACCCCGGCGCGGGGGTGTGTGAGGGAGGAGAGACCCCCCTGAGGGAAGGGTGTCGCGGCCTCCCGCGCAGCGCTTTACCTGGCCGCCTCAGCGCGCCGCCGCCGCGGCGGTCTCCACCGTTGCCGCCGCCTCCTTGGGGGGGGGGGGGGGGGGGAATTTTTTTTTTTAAATTTTTTTTTTCCTCTGGTTTTTTTTTCTTTTTCTCAAATCCTCTCTTTCCGCCTCCCCCCTCCCCTCCCCCTCTGGGGCGGACGGGCTCACCCAGCCGGCGGCGGGAGGGGAGGGCACAAGATGTCGGCTCCGTCCTCTCCGGCTACCGCCACCACCACCGCCGCCGCCGCCTCCTCAGCGCCGCCTCCTCATGCCGCTGCTCCCGCCGCTGCCGCTCGGGCTCCGGCCCCGGTGCCGTTTCGCCCCCCACCACCCTCACCTCCCCCCCCCACCCCCCCCTCCCTCCCCGGGGCCCCGTCGCTCCAGCGCCCCCGGTGCTGTGTGGAGGCTGAGGGGAAGGGGGGGGGGGGGGGAGCAGGGGACACACGCACAAGATGGTGGCGGCGGTGGCGAGCGTAGCCCGGCCGAGCGGCGAGGAAAGGCGGCAGCCAGCGGGCAGGCGGGGGAGGGGGCTGCCGCGCTTCGCCCCCCCACCCCCCGGCGGGCAGGGACCGCCCGCCCCTCATGGTCTCTTCCCACACCCGGGCCCCGCTGATTCGGGGGGGGGGGTCCCCCGGGGGGCTGCGGGGTGATAGGAGGGAGAGGGGGTTGTCCCTTATGGCTGGGGGCTTCTCGTCCCCATCCTCTCCCTTCTTACAGCCGTGGGGGTCCCTTTCTCATCCCCCCCAGCCATGGGCTGAGCTACAGCCATGGGGGGCCCTTCCTAGGAGCCTACAGATGGTGGGCACTGCCTTGTTTTGGGTGCCTTCATCCCACACCTGCTATTTTTGCAGGGGTCCCCAAAACAGATGTGCTGGAGTTCCCCCCCGCCCCGGGGAAGCTGTAGCCTTGTCGCTGTCACCCTCAGCCCAAACCAGAAGCCTCCAACAAACGGGAATAATAAGAGTCAATATTTGTTTTCTAGTCTGATGCTTCGGGTCCAGATGGCCTCCTGAGGCGCAGAGGTGTGACAGGGGGGAAGGACAGCAAGAGAGGGACCCAGTGAGGAAGAAGTTGTTTGCAACCCAGATAAGTGGTGAGAGAGGAGCTGCGGAGTCTCCTACACTTATTTTTTAGAGAGTGTATCACATACTTGGGCATCCATACGCTCCACCTCCCACTCACGGGCGTGCAGAGTATTGCATAATATTGCCAGCTGAATTTAGAGAATTAACCGAATTGTTTTTCAAAGGAATGCTGTTTTCTCACGTTTCCAGTCCAACTGCAGATCTTTTGTCTTTTAACGTATGTTTAATGGTAGAATCTGGGAGCAGCCAAACAGTCTGGGACAAGTATGTTTTGCGAAGCGCTCAGGGTCTTACACATCAACCTCTAAGTACTCCTTAAAGCATCTACCGTTAATACATCACAACTCAAAAATAAACAATAATATAGTCTGTTCTTGTCCTGCGTGAAAAATGACATATGAGATTTCCAAATAAAGCCCCTGGAATAAAACTCTCCCTGGTTCACAGAGGATCTCTCCAAGCACCGCGCTCCTGTCCACGAGGGATAAATAAAATTCTGCAGGTGTTTCTGCTTCTGAGCTGAGTATCAGGAAAGCAGTTAAAGGGTAAATAAAATCATTTCAAAAATCAACTTTCTCTCATTTTTTTCCTTCATTTAAGAACTTCACTTTGATTTTAACAACGGATAGTTTTTCTTTCCCCCCTGGCATTTTTTGTTTCTTTACAAATACGATGAAACTTTTGCAAACTCCTTTTGACTTCAGTTTTGAAACTCTACGCTCTTAGATTCGCAGTGGAATTGGCTTATTATAATCATGTTAGGTTCCAGCCTGGCAAAGATTTGCATATATGCCTAATGTCAAGCACGTGAATAGCCCCATTAAGTTCAGCCGGCGGCTCCTGCACAAAGCGATGTGCAGACATCTCCAAAGGCCCTGTGTTAGAACATCAAAACAAGTTACCCCTAGTTTAATTTTATAATGGAACCGTGGAACTAATGTGGTGGTTGAAAAAAAAAATACCAACCCAACACAACCGTTTGGAACTTATCTCGAATCCCAGAGGCAGAAAGTTAATTCAATTTCTTCGCTTTCCCGGTTTTTAAAGAGTTCAAACCCAAACGCAAGCAGCAGCCGAGATGGTTCAGAGTCAGGCACCTTCAATCCTCTTCGAATTTTGTTTCATCTTCATTCAAGTATATAAAACAGACCTAAAAGGGGGAGAAAAATACAATTTGGAATTGAGAACTGGCCTTTTTTGTCTGTTGATTCATTAAGCCTGAGAAAGGAGCGATGTTTGTGTCTCTGTGTGTGTGTCAGCTGTTTGTTCCGTGGTCCTTTTCTTTAGAATTGTTGAAACGAAGCTATAATTGCTAAAAAGGACCCGTGCTCATTAAAAACCTGGTATCTCAGAGCGATTACCCTCCAGTTTATTTCAGCTGGATTCCAAGTGCTCGGTGGTACTTTCGAAGCCCCTAATTTTACAGGGAATATCTATAACCCTGTTCTGTCCCAGCAGCCTCAGAGAGGTGGCACAAACGCTCAGTGCCATCACCTTGGTGATGTTCTTTTTTTCATCTTAACACGCAAATCCGAGTATTTCAAACCCCTTTTTCAGGTGAAGTGTTCTGAAAAGGAACAGGAAAGCACAGTTGGTGGAAGAATTTTTATCTTTCCAACCAAACTTGGCTAAAAGGAGTTAATTCACTCTCATTGAGCGGAAAATCAATGAGGGTTGAAGATGTAGACTAACCTTTCAGTATTATTTAATAGAGCACAATCTGACAAAAAAGGCATTATCCATCAGCCAAAGTGCTGCCTGAATGGCTTGTGAAGCAGCGCTTTGGCTGAGCATGGCATTAAAAACTATATAAACAGAGAGAAATCGGGCAAAACAGCCCATATCCCCCATTTGCTGGGAAACTGCTATTTTCGCAGCGCAGTGACGCCGACGGCCCCGAACACGACTGCAATTAGCCCAGCCAGTGTTCGTGGGCTTGGGGGGAAAATGAATTAGTACTGCCTCTTTTGGTCTTCAGTCAAGCTTTTTCTTTCATGTCTTGTTTCTTTTAGTTGGGGAAAGAAAAAGAGACCATAATCACGTTACCAGCCAACGCTCCCCTGACCCACGAGAGGGGAAAATGCAGAGGATGAAGAACAGTTTTTCCCAGTAACTTGGGCAAGAGTCAAACACAGAAATATGAAAAGTTATTACCATCCTTTGTACAGTATCTCAGATGTGTTCATCATTTTCTGGTTTTATTTTTTTTTCCTTTTCTCCCATTATCACATACTTAAAACCTGAAAATTAGTTGTTTTTGTCTGTTACCTAGCCAGGTTAAATATGAAAACAGATTCTTTTCCCTATAGGATAAAATAAGCCTTTGGTTTTCTAAGATTCCGTAGATATTTTCAAAACTCTGCACTGAAAGTTTTCTAGGTGGTTTCCAAAACGTGGCTCTGTTATGTCTCTTAAGAAAAAAAATAAACAATAATAATAATAAATAAATCATTGCTTCATCTGCTTTTCCTTTCTCACTGACATCTACTACCTAATAAATACATCCCATAAGGTTGCAGCTTCACAGCCCTAATTAGCTGTCAAAACTTACACAGAAAGATTGTTTATGATGAAGGCTTCACTTTCCAAATAAACAAAGAATGCTTAAATAATAAACTCAGGAATAAATGCAAGAATAAGAAGCAAGTAGTATTTCAAGGTAAACATCTGCTGGTGAGACATGCACAAAGAAATTGTATCCATATAAATTTTTATCAGACATCCTTAATCTAAAGAGCAAACATATTTCTGACAGGCCTAATTTATGGAACTGGGGATGTTCACTGAATGGCTGAGTGATTTTTATCACTCAGTTTTGTGTTTTTAAGTACATGGACTATGCAAGGAGGGGGGAGGAACCCCTAAGGAAAGGAGCGTGCATCAGTTCTGTCTCAGTGTGGGTCACCTTCCAGGGCTAAAGTCATTGCTGCTGGGACCAGCAGCATCTGTCGGGGCCACACGACCCCTGGTTTTTCTGCTGATTTGCAACTATTTTAAGCCTTGGCCTGAGTCACTGGTTGTGTCGAGTAGGTGTTTTTCAAACTCCTTTCATGAAACATGAATATGATTTTTTTTTTTCCCTTCAAGTATGTGATTCCTCTTCATTGCAACGTGTCCTCAGATGCCGTACGAGCATAAGGACGGTTGGTCTTTACAAACAGACGCCATCTTTTCACTACCAACCTGCTCCATTTCCTGCTATTTTGAGTTCCTGGCTGGTTCATATCACGACAAATAAATACCTACACACCTCCACAGTTCCTGGGCTTGCAGAGCACCAGTGTTTGTCAGGATATTGGGAATTGATCAACACCTATAAAAACTGAAAGGGTGGGTGGCAGGAGAATTGGGCCAGTCTTTTTTCAGTGGTGCCCAGGGACAGGACAAGAGAGAACGGGCACAAACTTCAACGTGGAAAGTTCCATCTAAACATGAGGAAGAGGCTGCCCAGAGAGGTGATGGAGTCTCCATCTCTGGAGACATTCAAACACCTCCTGGACACATTCCTATACAACCTGTTTTGGGTAGATCTGCTCTGGCAGGGGGTTGGACTGGATGATCTCCAGAGGTCCCTTCCAACCCCATAGCATTCTGTCAAGTTCTTCAAGACAGAGTCAGCAGGACACCATGCAGGGCCTCCAGCCGAGTTTTTTGGACTACTTCATACCAAAACCATGGAATTTCAAGGGAAATGTGGGAACACCACAAGGGTTCTCGCTGTCCCTACCTACAAGTGGAGTTGGGCAAAGAGCTTGTACGTGGCCCAGAGAGATACGAGCCAAGAGAAACCTCATCAGTACAGAACATCTGCACGGCTGAGCCAGGAGAGCATCAACAGCCTCCTATCGAAGAGCTCCAGCTGCTGCAGGAGCTGCAATGGAGACACAGCCAAGAAACACAACGTCACTTTACCCAGTTCTCAGTGGGGATGAGAGCTCAGAAAATTCCGGTAACGTTGCGGTTTTCCCTTCTTTGAGGTCTGTGCAGCAAAACCGGGTATCACTTAAGGCAAAGAAGAAACTAAGGGAGAACTGAAAGCGTACGTCCTGGATAGACCAAACCAAAGTGACTCAGCAGCTACAGAAGGGGTGGAGAGTGGAGAAATATCTGCATATATTGTTGAGTTCAGACACCTTCTCACCAAATGCTTTTCCACAGCCCTGGGGACTGGGCGCTCCGAGCTCTTGCACAGCAAAGACACTTGTCTCTTGGCTCATGTCCCTTGGGATGGACTTGGGAATGACTGGCTGGACCCGACCGATCGTGATAGGGACTGAGGTGCCAACTAGGGAGATATTTATGCTGCAGCCCAAAGGCGTTATCACAACTACCAGCCGTACCTGCCTAGTGTTGAAATATCTACTGACTCTATCAATAAGCTGTGGATCTGCAGATAGACCAGATTTGGCTAATTTCGGAAGATCCCAAATAAATATTCAGGCTAATGCGTGCTGGGCTCCTTGTTGCTTCACAGACTCCACTATTAATACTCAAAGCTGGTTGAGATACACTTGCACAAGCAGCAGTCACACCTCTGGATTGCAGGGTGGGTCTGTGCACATGCAGGAAAGGATTTTGAATGGTTTGCAATAATTTATTTATACTATTTTATACTTTTTTTGCTGTTAACTGCAGGCAGAATACACCAGCAGGAGATCTTAAGAGCTGTTTGGCAACCAAGGACCTGTAATTGTAGGGGAAAACCGTAGGTCCTAAACAGATCTATATTTGCATACGTATTTTTTACCTTCTTTTATATCTGGCAAACCTGTGTCACTGCTGGTGAGCCTCGTGCCTGGCAGCTTCTCAGGACATCCTGCAAAAGGGACCAACGGCGTAAGTCTGAGCAGAAGGTATTGAACCCAAGAGAATCACAGCTCCATTACTGCTCAGGATCATCTCTGCACTGACATTGAGGGGCTGGAACGGGTCTAGAGAAGGGCAATGAAGCTGGTGAGGGGTCTGGAGAAGAAGTTTTATGAGGAGTGACTGAAGGAGCTGGGGGGTTTTCAGCCTGGAGAAAAGGAGGCTGAGGGGAGACCACCTCGTTCTCTCCAACTCCCTGAAAGGAGGGTGTAGCCAGGGGGGGTCGGTCTCTTCTCCCAAGGAACAGGCGATGTCAGAGGGGAAAAAAATTAATCTATTCTGTAGCACTGCAGAGAGGGATAAATAACCCCCAAAGATCCCACTGTACTTAGGAAACTCTGGCAATTAAGTGTTTAAGATGTGGATCATGAGAATTTCCAAGCATAGAGGAGGAAGGAAAAAATTATCAAAAAAAATATTGTCCAATCTCCTGGACTCACCTCAGGCACAGCTGGTGGAGACCAAGCAGTTACTTGCTTTAGAATAAGCTATACAATCCCATCTGGGATGTATTTCAGAAGGACTAATGAGGGGTATTGTCTACAAGATCATCAAGATGAATTAGAAAGGGAGCCAGGAATTTACATAAGAAAAGTATCAGAGTTTGAAACTATCTTGGAGTCCCTTTATTGCCCCAAATCTCCTTTCTTCCACATCTGGTATCCTGGACTATCCCACCCTGGGGGATAAATTACACTTGCTTCACTATTTCACTATTTCTGATTATTTTGCTTAGGACTCACTTCCCAGACAATTTTACCCATTTTCTTTTACCGTATCCATAATTTACCTTATTCATAATAACATACTAAAACCTGTGCTTGGAAAGACTAGTGAGAAGAGAGCAATGAAACCCCTGCTCCCTCAAGTGGACAAATATGAAAAAAAAATAAAAAAAAATAAGGAAACACCAGGTAAAATTCTCCCAGGTAAAGTTTCAATGCGAATATATTTATCTTTTGTGTTGAAAACTGTTCGGGGCGCTTCCCCCGCAGCAGAATGAAGTCCAGTGCCCACAGTCCTTGTGTTGGCACCCAGAGAAGTCCCACAGGCCAAGCCATGGCCACCAGGTGAGGCAGCGTGGAGAAAATCCAACCCATCATCCAGGAAAGGTGAATCCCAGCCACCGGTCGCTACAACGACATCCCGCTCCGCTTCTTTGAGTCCTTCCGCGCGATGGGACTGAAGGACAAGATCTCCTTGTAAATGTGCTCTTGAAAAAAAAAAAAACAGAAGAAAAGAAGCGTGAGTGTGTTATTTTTAGGGGACACAACAGAAAGTTTGACTCTCAGATGTGCAGAGAGGGGGTATTCAGCAGAGGGGGTACGGCAGGTACGAGCTGGAAGAAAGAGATAAAGCAGAGGCAAAAACCATTCTCTCTGAAGAGCTGGAGGGCCCCTTGCTGGATGCATGAAAGCAGGAGCAAGGGAAGGGAGATGGGCACGATCATGGAGGCACCAGGAGGGGATCGCAGCCTTGCTCAGCCTGTGCACAGTAAGGGAGGGAGGTAGGAAAGTCTCATGCTACACAGGAACCCCAAAGAAGAGAAACTTCTTACTTTTCCACTCTTCTATCGAAAGCTTTTCGTGTTCCAGAGAGTCATCGTAGGACTGTTGTGCCTCCGTCTCCTCCTCGATGTCTCGGAACTGGTCGAAATAGGGATGAGCCAACGCCTCCGTCGCTGTAAGACGCTTCTCCACGTCCAGCTGCAGCATCTTGTCCAGCAGGTCCACTGCTGTAGGAGAAGACAGGAAGAGGGCTAAGCAAGGGGACCAGTGTTCCCAGTACTACATTCTCCAGACATGAAAAGGAAAGAAATTCCTCGACCTGGCCATGGTACGGTGGAGCTCATGTTGGTGGGGATGCAAAAGCTGCTCAACAGCAGCCTCAGGGAGCTCTTACTACAGAAACGGAGGTGTAAATTGTGCAGAAATAACAAATTAATCTGAAATAAGACTTGCTGCACAGATGGGGTTGCAAGAACATAAAGAGCAAGCCAGTAACTTCAAGATATTTTTCAGTTTCAATCATTTGCTTTCACTCTGACCCCTGCAACTCAAAGTAATCTTAACATGAGCAATCTATATAGAAATCTATACATCCCTGGTAAACAGGAAGGCAGGAAACCCAGATACCAACCAGTCTGTGAGCCCTGTTCCCCCTTGTTTTAACATCTTAATGCTCTCTCTTCCTTTCAGCCTTTAGAAGAATTTTGCTCTCTCTCACCTCTACTCTACTTGGGAAAAGAGCTCCTTGTAAGAGATCAATTTTTACCCTGAAAAATTACACATTTCAGTTGCCTGTTAAATATCAACAGATCCAGGTGTTCAACAAACTGGATGCAAGCTATACTCTAAAAATTAATAAATAAATTACTGGCAGGGACTGTGGAGCTCTCTTAGAAATTTAACAAAGCCTTACACATAGAGCTGGGAAAGAATAAAGAAAAAAGAAGAGCTGGTTTATTTATCTAAATGCTACTGCTCATAATATCACCTGCTTGGCTACAAGCAACAAGCTCTGGAAGCCAATATCAGCCAAAATTCATCGTAACTCTCATAGCAAGTGGAGCTGATATTTGCAACTGTCCTTATCCCATCATTTTCATCCCACAACCGAGAACACCCCTTTATACATATTTTCCCCAGGAAAATATGCCAGGAAGAGGCAGGGGCACAACCTACAAAGGAGAAAAGTAGCAAGAAATTATGAGAAAAAGGGTAAAAAAAGTCCAGAGCCGTGGTGGTCAGTCTGCCTCCATCCCACTGTGAAAACTCCTGAGAAACTCTGGAGATGACTTACCCTGAGGATTGGCTTTGGGGAAAAGCAGAGACAAATCCATCTTGGGGATTTTAGGAAGAGACTTGATATAACTCTTGGCCTGAAAGAGAGAGGAAAGTGTGTACAGTTACTGTGGGTGGGGAAATGCCAGGGGGCTGTGAAATACAGCTCTCGGGTCTCATGGCTCAGATGAGCAAAGGCAAATGGAGAGAAGAGAAATCATCCCAGATGGCACATTTCAGCAACCAGTTTGCAAGGAACCACGTTTTTCAATTGAGATGCAGAAATATTCCTGCTTTACGGGCCTGTTAAATATTGGTTTAGAGGTTGGTGGTTTGCTGGGGCGTCAGGCACCTCACCCAGTGTCCCTGCAATCCACACCAACTCCCAACGCAACGTCAAATCCATCAGATGTGCCACTAGCAAAGAGAAACAGCTTCCTTGCCAAGGAGAACAGGCTGCTGTCATAGAAGTGGCACCTCTCCCATCTCAAAGACACAGCCAAGTTCACCTCTCCCATCTCAAAGACATGGCCAAGTCCACCTCTCCCCACCCACACCTCTGCCATGAGACCCAAGTCCACAGTGACCTTTCTTACCGCTTTGTCCTCCAGCTTCTCCACGAAGTCTTCTCCTGGATGCCCCGTTACTTTCAGGATCTGAGTCAGCTGATCGAGGTCTGGTGGGCTGCGTTAAAGATCACCCGGTCTAGAAGCCAGCCCTGGCCACCCCCCAACAGCTCATCAACCTGTGGAGAACCCGAGGGCCCATGGAAGCTACAAGCAGGTTATGATACAAACCCAGCAGAGGTGTATTTCTAAGTGTGGCTCGATCCCTTCCTGCCTTCTCTCTCTTTTCCTCACCAAAAAGGCTGGTCCCTGCGATTACCCCCTGGTAAACCAGACTGACACGTGTTTTTCCTCAGTAACCTCGTTCATAAAAACCCTTTCACACACCCCAAGAATTATTACTCCCCCCGGGAAAAAGGTCCAGCTTGAAAGGATACAGTCTTTTCCTTTGAACAGCGTTTTCCCGGTGAGCATTTCTGCCATGATACAGCCGATAGACCAGATATCCACTGTCCAGAGAGAAAAGGAAGAAAAAAAGACCTGTAAAAAGGCAGCAATTATTTTTGTGGCTGTTGGTTGCTTTGCTGTTTGCAGCAGGCACTGATTTAAATTTCACTCCCATTTTCCACCCTCCCCTGTTCTTTCTGTGCTGCTAAAAATCTCTGCTTTCATCATTTCCCCGGGCTTTGGGAGTTGAGCAAACAGCTCTGGGACTCGCTCCGCTCCTGGGGACGCCGATGAGAAAGAGGAAAAGCATCTGGAGGATGAGGTGAGATCTGACCCAGGCGTGACAGCGGGATCCCCGGGTTTGTCACCAGCCGGTGACACGGCCGACGCCGGGCAGCTCACCCGTCTGGTTGTAATGCATCCAGTTCAGAATGACTTCTGGGGCCCTGTACCAGCGTGTCACCACGTAGCCCGTCATCTCAGCATCGGCGTGTCTGGCCAAGCCAAAATCCAGGATCTGCAGTTGAGCAAAGGAAAAGGAAGGGCAGGAAAGAAAATCCTACGGGCAAGGGAGAATTTCTACTTCTCAGAGGAAACAAAGCCGATCCAATCAGATAATAACGAAGCACCAACTACACCACAGCCACCCACGGCTCGGTACAAAGAACTAACAGGTTTGTCTTAATTCCACTGTAAATTACAAGCCAGCTGCAAAACCAGTTGTTGTGTGAAGACCCTGCCGAAAGGAGCAGTGCTGTGGGCTACCCAGAAGGTCGCTTCCTTCCCCGACGCTTACGTTTCAACTCTATGAGCTTTATTTAATTGAGTTGTTCTACAACCTGGGGGCAAAGGTGTGCTGGGAACCACCCCGACTCACCCTTTCCTATAAAAACACCTTGTGGCTCACAGGGGGTGGCCTCTCCCTCAATACTGCAGAAGAACATTGCTTGACCCCACCTTTATGGGCCATGAAGCCATTCCCTGTGATATTTATTACAGAAAACAGATGCTGGAGCACCAGCGTGATGCGAGCAAACCCTTCAGAGCAATACTGTAAATAATTTTTGTCTGGAATAACCATCACCATGTCAACGAGAACCAAAGGGTAACTGGGGCTGAATCCACCTCTCCCTCAGGAATCGCCCACCCAACGCAAGGATTGCTCAGCAGTATTGAATTTATTCAGGAGGACATTCCCAACTGCCGTGCCGCAGGAATGACGGCGACAGGATGTTCATTCCAAGTCTTGGGCCCTGATTCAGCAAGTTACATCAGCAGGTGAGTATTTCCCACTGCCTGCAACCGCCGAGTAATGAAACGCCTCGACTCGAGGCTCGGAAGGCGAGAGGAAACATGACGGTGCCAAATTCCTGCTGGCAGAGCAGTTCCTCCCCGATCCGATACGCTACGTGATGCTTTTCCACCTACCTTGAGCTGACAGTCTTCGTTCACAGCCAGGTTGCCCGGCTTCAGGTCCTACCACAGACAAAAACAGAATAATAAGGATGTTTTAATTTGCATCAACACGAGCCTCACCCCCAACCTCAGCTCCCCTTTGATGGGATCCCATAACACCCCGAGCCCAGTGTGGATACAGCAAGAAGACCTCGCCCGCTATACCCTGCAGCTTTACATTACTATTTTATTTGTTCCTGAAACAGTTTTATTTCAGAAATGGCAGGGTTTAGGCTGAATCGGCCTATGATGGCCACAGATGCTCTCCCCCCGCTTTCTTGCTCCAGGAGAAAATGGGAGAGAGAGAAAGAGATTTACAAGTTTAGAATGAACTAAACTACTTCTAGTGAAATATTAAAATTAAAATGGAAATAATGACATAAATACAATATATACAAAAACATATCAAGCTTCCAGGGTGACGTCCCTGGCGGGCAAACGGGGACAAGAAAGCACCATAAAATGCTTCTCAGCTCATCAGAAAACATAGCATTTCCTCAAAATGCTGCACAGATAAGCAAATCAAACACCTACAGGGTGTAGGAGGGCAAAGAGGGAGGACACCAGAGAGACCCTAGAGCAGACGAAGCTGTTAGTGAAACCATGTTTAAGGAATTTATTAACTTTATGACCCGGCTGTGGTGTCTCCCAAACAGACACAAATCAGAGGAACGGAGCCCAGGAACTCACCCTGTGGATGATGCCGGCGGAGTGAATGTACTGCAATAAAGAGAGGAGCCACAATGTGAGCACCAACAGAGAAACAAAGGCTACAAAGAAGACCTTGCCAAGGACACAACTCGGGTTGTCCCCAGCCCCCCCGGGGGCAGCAGATTGAAAAAGAAATCTCTGTGCTGAATTCCTGACAGTATTTGCTGTTACGTGGCCTCTCCAAAGAGGTGACACAGAGCAGGGCAGGAGGTAGGGAGCAATAGTTCATTAGAACGAGTGCACTAATAGCTCCAAACTATCAGATGCATCAGGATTACAGGTAGGAACATAGCGAGCAGAGGACAGGAGAACTTTGTTGGTTTGGGTGTTTAAAACCATGGGGGGAAAAAATATCATTAAACCACAACATTGGAAATCAGATTTGAGTTGCAAAAGCTGTTATCACACCAGTTAAACCTTCTGTGTGTTCTTCCCCCCTTTATTTAAACTCAAGGTAACAGTGATCTGGGGAAAGGTGTGATTAAGGGGAACTCATTAGTGCCTTAAGCCACGGCTCTGACTCCAGGTGACGATATCAGAGGGCAGCAGCAAGACATCACAGGGTTTGCAGCGATCTCTCTGCTCTCCCAGAGCCAGCTACAACAGCGTGGCCCTTCCTTATCCTATTGAATAGAAAGCTCTCCCCTGAGAGCTTGTTAGGAATTCAGCAGAAGCTCCCTTTGCTACCAGCCTCTTCCTTTTCACACAGAATTTTGCTGAGGGTTTGGGCAAGTCAGAGAGTGACACAACCTCTGTCACAGGAGAACTGTCACAAGGTCTCTGACTGCTGATTGCTCCCATACCCGAGTGACTGATGTGAACAGTCCCTTTACTGGTGTGTGCTGAAGCAAGAGTAGTTCAACAGCAAATATCTGTTCTCACAAACCCCTAAATCTTCCCATACCGCATCGGAAGGGGGTTTGGTAATGGTCAACCCAGAGGTGACACATAGAGGAGACAGGAGGAGTCACTAAACTCCTCCAGACCCACCTACCTTCAGCCCTTTCAGCATTTGGTAGACCAGGTACTGGATCTTTTCATCACTGAATTCATGTCCCATGATCTTTTGTAAATCTGTCCGCATGTAAGGCATCACCAGGTAGCTAAAAGGCAGTAAGACAAGGCCCTGAGTCTAGAAGAAAAACACAGGGAACCAGGCTAGCCTTGTTCTCACTTATTTTGGGTTTTTTTTTTTGGCTGTGAAACTTATTGTAACTGAAAGGTGTTGTTGTGACAGTGTCCCTGGCTACACCAACAAAGCCTGCAGTGATGCTAAGCCTTCAACCTGCTCTGAAAATTCCTCTTTCTCCTCCCCTCATATCGGATACCTGACATCAAGTAAGAACAAGGATCTTGCAAACTTTAATGATCCTAAATTAGTTTACTTTGGACCTCTGTGACCAGTTCCAGGCAGCCTTACACCACCTGGGAGCTGAAGCACCTTGTGCAGCTTTAAAGAGTCTTGCAAAACCCCTGCGTTGGCTTCCAAATTTATCTGTGCAATGTCCTGCAGCCCTGCCTTGGAAAGACAACATCTCACTTCCTTCAGTCCTTGGCCTGCCTGCTCTGACTGCTAATTAATTAGTTGACGGTCTTCCAGCAGGAACTGCTCTGAGAACCCTCAAACCCTTTTCCTGGAGGCTCCTAAACCACCAGCCATCAGGCAAAACCCCAAACCCCGACACACTCTGCTCGTGCCCAGGGATGGGGCAGGGAAAACAGCTCTTCCAACCTGACCATCGATCAACACTGAGGGAAATGCCACCAAAAAAAAAATAAAAATAGCCAGAATCAAGATGAAGAGAAAGACAGATCTTTAAAATTCTTGGTTTAATTGCCCCAGGGCCCGATGAACAATACTTCTCCCATCCTCAGCCCAGCACTCACACAGGAGGTGGGTTACTGTGGACCACGCTAGGTGTGATCCCCCCAGGAATGGGATGTGCCTCCTCCTTACACACCTTGCTCTCTATACACCGTGTTCTCCCGGCTGAGAGCACGGCATGGGATCTGTTGATGTATTCTAGATGTTTTAGCCTTGTGCTTTTGGTTCTCCTTGTTATTTGGGGGGTGTCTGGCTTTAGCCTGGCCCCTTTTCAGCTCACCCTGTTGGGCTGCACCCCAACCCGAGCTCAGCCCCTGCTGCCAAGTCCCACCTGAGCCTAGAGAGAGCCAAGGCAAACATCAGACTTACAAGTCCTGGAATCCCTGGTAGGAGGGGGCGGAGGTGAAGACATCGAGCAGCCCAATGACCTGATGGAGAAAAGAAGCCCACGTTGAAACCTGGAAAGCATTTGCTGTGCACGTGGGACTCGGGTAATAGCTCTGCACTGGCACACACGTATGGGTGAGCACAGAGAACTCCACCTGAGGAATCCCAGGACTCCTCGCTATGCTGCCTGGCTGCTTTTCCTCTTACTAATACACGGGAGCACCCATTACACATCTCCTCCAGCCTGGTGCCAGCTGGGCACCACAATCAGACCCCGAGACTGCCCGCACGTGCCCAACGTCAGGATCGCTCCGTTAACACAAAGGTGATGCCACCAGAAGGGACTTGCTCCCGGGTGGTGAGAAAATCCCCCTTGTTTCATCAGGAACAGAGAGAGAAAAGGAGAACTTACATTCTCATGTTGCATGTGCTTGAGGAGCATGAGCTCCCTGTAGGCTCTCTTGGCAAAGATCTCCGACTGGAACGGGCGGCAGAGCTTCTTGATGGCCACTTTCTCCCCCGTCTTCTTGTCTATGGCCGAACTGTGGTGGACAAATAAAACCCCATTCTGACATTAACTATGTTTTAACAATTTTTGCAACACCAAAGGTCCTCTCCTAAAGAGCTAATTCTGGGCCTTGCAGAAGGAGAGCAAAGAAAAGCCCTTGGTGTTTCCTGGTGGAGCTCTGCACATGCAGGTGTCACCATGACCATGTCACCATGCAGGGCAGCAGAACACAACCCCTGCTCCTCGGAGGACTAGGTGGGACACCAAGAGAAGTATTAATGGTCTTAATCTGCAGAAATGAGCTAGCAGAACTGCAAGAGGAGGAAAACACAAATGCTTAGAGGAGAGGATTGGGTCTAACTCTGCCTTCTCCTTCCCTAATGCACGGAGAGAAAGGAATAAAGCAACTTCTGCTTTGCCATCTGCTTGGGGGTTGTTGTCTTTTAAAGGTAGGTCAGCCTTCATTGTGTTCTGGAGCAAGCTCAGTGGGTGTCACACACCGAAAACACAGAATTCATTCTCCTGCATCCAGGATCTTTGGTGCTCTGTGGGTGCTTCTGCCTAACAGCAGCTCAGGCTGAAAACAGGAGTCTTTTTATAAAACTAATGAAAATGGGGCACAACAGCCCTCGCTGGGGACGGGACCTGTACTTCCCCCCTGTCACGTTTGCTGTCTGTGGCCAGGCAGGGTGGTCCCACCACGCTTTTCTCTGCTCTCTCTACTCTTTGATCAGGCCCAGGTTTCACCAGAGAAGAGCTGGGGAGGGAGCTCCTCAGGCAGAAAACGCTGCAATTCGGGATTCTCGGTGCTGGGATCTCGGTGCACCCCATCTTGGTGCCTCAGGCCCTCCCTGACCCCTCCAAAAAGCCAACATGGTTTTCTCCGGCAAATCTTCCCGTGGGTTTCCAAGCGGTTCCTGCCCTTTGTAAATCCTTATCTGTCAGGGAAAGGGAAGGGCTGTAAATCAGCACGTTCGGTCCCATGTTTAGCTGCACGGAGTGACCGAGCCCTCGTCGGGGGTGTCAGTGTTTGCACACACCCTCCAGCCTCACACAGACTTTGTTTTCCTGCTTCTTTCTCGGAAAGGACATGGGATTCATCCCCACCAGTCCCCAAACTGGGGAAGCAGCCACAGCTCCTTCCTGGAGGCCCTCAGAGCAGCCGAGACAAGGAGGGGCAGGGACCATAAAGCAGCATCACTGTCACCTCCAGGGCCATCACTCAGCGAATGACACAGGGAAGTACCATCTATAATAATAATAACACAATCAAAGAGTGCATTTTGCTGGTTACAGAAGGAGCGATGGGAATATCCCACTCCACGTGGCTTTCCCTTCAGTGCAACACTGAGCTGGGGTGATCAGATCCTCGCTGCAAACCTGGGAAGTCTCTTGAGCAGCTCTTTCCCCACAAGCGATGGGTGCTGTGTCCTCCTGCAGCTCTCATCAACCTCCCTGATACCATCAGGGAATCTCCCTGCTCTTGGCCACCAAGGTCCCTTCCAGTTGCTCTAATTTCCATGTGATGGGAGCAGAGACATCCTTTGAGAGCTGCCACAGCACTTTTGTCAAAGCATTCAGACGGGGAAAGCAAAGGGAGCGCAGGAACACGAGGCAGCTTCAGTGCCAAAGATCATCTCGGGGTCAGGGAAGGGTTGTCTCAGTTTCAGGACTTCAGAAGGTGTCAGCAGAGGGGACAGCACAGCGTAAAAGTTCTCCAAGGAGCAGGGGAAGTAAAAGGAAGGGACTTGGACCACGTAGTCAAACAGCTGCTGCGGAATTCATGGCAGATTTCCTAATCTGAGGATGCATGTTCTTACCTGCCTTCCCAGCTGCTGGCCTGCAGCAGATCCACAGATCTACCCACTGCCCAGCACAGGACACTCCATCTCCCAAGTGATGGAGCTTCAGCCTTTCCAGCTCAGACAGCACCGTCCCCTGTCCCTCTTGTGTGAGGCAGAGCTGAGAGTGAATTCAGCTGCCACCACCAGGAGAACCCACCATGTTCCTCCCAGGAGAGCTTTGATGAAGTTTGGGGTGACACTGGGCAGGCAGCGCTGTGTCCCCGGCAGAGATCAGCACGACCAGCCTTGGAGGGGTCAGAAGACTCTCCTTCCACAATTACATCCAGCTGGAGGCCAAATCATTATGGGTTTGGGCAGAATTAATGCGAGAAGAAACAAATCTTTGCTGTTTTGCTGGAGTTTCTCAGCTGCTCGAGGAGGTGTGAAAGCGGCAGCTCCCAATAACGCTGCCATGGGGAGGTTTCCCAGCAATTCCCAGCAGAGGACAGCAAATCCCAACCCCACAGGCTTCAAATCCCAACCCCACAGGCTTCAAATCCCAACCCCACAGGCTTCCACCCCTGCTTTGTGCAGGATTTGGCACCAAACCTCCCCTGCTGAGCACTGACCACCCCGGACCCTCCCTCCCCAAGGCCTCCGGAGCAGCCGAGACTTTCTCTGGGACCAGTAAAAGATTTGTCATTTGTTTGGGTTTTTTTCCTTGCAGGTGAGGAAGCTTTGGAAGGATTTCTCTTTTCTCCCTTCTTTCTTTTATGAGAAAACTCAGAAAACACTGTAGGAACATCCAAAATGCCAAGTTTGGCCTAGATTTTGCAGGGCTCATTTAAGCATCTCAAGAAGCACCGGGGGAAGAACGGGAGAGGACACACGGGGTGTCTCTCTGCAAACAGGCAGCTGGGGGACAAGGACAGAGCCTGGGGGGACAAGGACAGAGCCGGGGGGGACAAGGACAGAGCCCGGGGTTCCAGGAACCACGCGGCAGCAGCCGACAGAGAGACTTTGCCCAACACCTACAAAAGGAGACACACCTTTGTGTGGGGTTTGTGGTTGGTTTGTTTTTGATTTGTTGGTTTGGTTTTTTTTTTTTTCAGCTCAGTGTGTTATGAAAGAAGAGCTCCCTCCAGATCCCAGCAGGGACTGCTTCACCTTGAACCTTTCCAGCAGCTCCCAGTTTCCTCCAGTTCACCAAACCCCACATAAAATCCGAATTCTGCTTCTCCTTGTTGCAGCCACCTCTGCCCAACGATTAATTAGCAGCAACTTTGTGCCCTCCCGTGGGTTGGGGATTATCATCAGCCAGGAAGAAGTCCCAGTCTGGTGCTGGTCCTGGTTTACGCTAATTTCTAGCAATTTGATGATTTCAAGCTGGAAGCAGTATCACAAGCTGGGGTTGTGTCATCCAGCTCCTTTCCCCAGCTGCCTCGGACCAAAGCAGCGAGGACACCCAGCAGAGGACACGCTGCCACCCCCTCTTCTCCCACCCACCCCCGTTATCACCCACAAATGGCCTTCAGACACTCGAGTGTTCCCCCCACTCTGCTGCCAGAGAGAAACCTTGGAGACCAAAGCGACTCGAAAGCTGCCCGACCCCTGGTGGGGGGGTGACACCCCACACTACCTTGCTTGGTCCTGGAGCTGCTGTTGTCCCCAAAAAGTCCATCACAACCATTGAGATGACCCCCGGGTGGGAAACTCCCCCCTCCGAGCCCACCCGGGTGGGGAATTCCCCTCTCGGAGCCCACCCGGGGCAACCACAAGCCACCACGTCTCCGAGCTGCTGCCCGTCGTGCCAGAGCAGGACATAAACCACCTTCATCACACATGCAAATGGCCTTTCCTAATGGAGGGGTGTCAACAGGCACCTCCTCGCTTCCTCCCCCCCCTTCCCAAACCCGCCACAACACCTCCAGCACCCCCAGACTCACCCCGCACAGTGCCGGAGGGACCCCAACTCACCAGACCGAGCCGTAGGCTCCGGACCCCACGGGATGGAGGGACGTGTATCTCCTGGGCAACTCCCAGAGGGTTTTGTTCACCTCCTGCCTGTAAAAACCTCTTCTCCTTGCGATGTTCATCGCCCGGCGGGAGCGGGACTGCCACCCCCCCAGAGTACCGGAGGACGGGAGGGCTCCTGGGGTGAGACGGGGACAGCGAGGACGCCTGCGCTGGCAAAAAAAGGTTCTAGTGAGTTTCCTTCTCCGTTTTCAGCTGTTGGGAGCGTGAAGGGACATGTCTTTGGGACCTCCTCCCTCCGCCTCCACACAGGCAGAGGTGAGGCATCAGGTTTCCCGACACGCCTCGGTCTTCTCCAGGTGACTCCAGACTCCGGAACGGGCACCCAAGAGCTGGCTCTGCAGAAGGAAGGTCACCGGGAGCCCCCAACCCTGTCCCACCTCCCACCCGGCCACCAGCCCGGGGAGAAATGTCCTCCTGGGGCTTGGATGGGGGGGGTGTCTCGTGAAATCCCCGCCGTGAACCAAGGGATGAGTAAGGACTTGTGGAGCTGGGGAATCTGGGGGAGCAGCCACAGCGCCGCGTCAGAGGAGCAAGGACATTCTTCTTCCCGGCTGATGGAGCTCCAGGCTCGTGACGGGGGACACGGGGGTGTCACATCCACACGGGATCTCCCACGCCCGGCATCCCAGCAGAGCGGGGAGGTGGCGGAGGGAGGCTGAGGTTCTCCATCTGCATGGAGGTGTCACCTGGAGGGGACTGAGGAGCAACCACAAGATGGGACCATCCTGGAGGGGACTGAGGTGCAGCCATGAGATGGGACCATCCTGGAGGGGACTGAGGAGCAGCCACGAGATGGGACCACCCTAAGAACTGCTGGTGTCCCAGACCTTGCTGGGTCCAGTTCCACCTCCCGCAGCAGGTCCAAGCCCTTCTTGGATCTTCTCCACCAGTTCCCTGCTGTGCCTGGGGGCACCAGCCTGTGAGAAGGTCCGTTCCTGGGGAGCAGAGAAGGCCTCGACATTTTCCTCCAGCTTTGGGAGGCTCAGGAGGGGCAGGAACCCCCCACACGTCCCCAAGGAAGTGACTAAGCCGGGCCCCAGGGGCTCTGCCCACCAAAGCCTCACCCACAGAAACACCCCTGCTCCCGGCTCAGAGCCCAGTTACCCCATAAATGGGAATTACTGGGAAAAAAAGCACTGAAAAATCCATCTTTCCTGCTCACGGGCGACCACTCAATACAGATTAGAGTCCCTTCAAATTACTGGGGTGTTTTACAAAACACCAACCAGGGACGAGGAGCTGTGGCTGGTTTTTTTTTTTGTTTTTACCCTTTTTTACATTTACACCTGTAAATAAGCCCCGGGAACAGCATCTGCAGTTTCATTTTTTATGTAGTTTATGGTTTTTCCTTGAAATCAATTCTCACTGATTTTAGTGTATACGGTTTTTTTAATTATTATTATTTTTTTTGCTAATGAGGCTGAGCATGTTATTGTGGATTTAATGACAGCTCCAGTTGAGGCTTTTTCCTCTCCTTCTGTGCCAAGGAAAGCGGAAGGTGAAAAGGGGCAGGGAGGCAGCTCCCTATTGCCCAGAAAAACCCCCAGCTCTGGGGGTGTTGGCTACCAAACTGGGACTATTGGCTATTGGACTGGGACCAGCACGAGACACCCTGGTTCATCAAGAGCTGGGAACTTCAGTTCCTGAGGCTTCTGTTAGTGGGAAGGTCAGAGCTTTGGGTGATCCTTCTTCTGAGTGAAAAGTCAGTGGCTCCTGCCCCCATGAACACTCTTCCATCGCTAAATAGAGGCTGAAGAGGAAAAAAAATCCATTTTAAAAAACAAACCATCACAAACCAGTATCACCGGGGATGGGCCCCAGGTCCAGACAAGCAGCAGAACCCTGGTCTGTTGGGTTGAATCCGTGCTTCCCTCCACCAAACAGAGAAGAAAAATATTTCTTCCATGTCCAGAACCCGTGGTTGGGCTCCAAGTGAGTTTTGGGGACATGAGGGGACCCTCACACCGTGCTACAACTGACCCGGGGTGTGGGGGGGGTGTGTGTGTGTGTGTTTCACAAGGACCATCAGCGCAGTATGTCTGAAAAATAAGTTTTATTTTTTAACCAGTGGTATCGTGACATCTCAATCTGGCAGAACCAATTACAGCAAAATTCAGGGCTAGAAACAAAATAGCAGATTTTCCTCTTTAAATGAGGGGGGGGGGAGGGCGGAGGGGGCGGCCAAGCAGCATGGCACCAAGGGGAGTGTGTGCCCCGTGCACCCCACGGAGCCCGGGCTCCCAAAATGTGTCGTCCCCCCCCCCCCCCCCCCCCCCCCCCCCCGCCCCCCCCCCCCCCCCCCACCTCGCACACACCCACAGACACACGCACAGACACACACACACATACACGCACACACACAACGTCTATATTTTTAAAAATCTTTAGCCATATTTCCGCCTGAAATCACACCGTAGCATCTACACATAAAATGGCTGATAAAAATAATCTCGCTGTAGGTTTACAATAGAATTATCTACATTTTCATCTCAACAGCCCGACTGCGGGGCTGGCGGGAAGGGGGGGGGGGTTTCTGTCGTGATTTTCTTGGTGTGGGGAGGTTTTTTTTACCCCAGTAACCTCTCTCTGCCTCTCCCCCCAACACCTTTAGGGAAGTGTTTGACCTGAAGAGATCGCTGGGAAGAATCAATGGCTTCGTCATCCGTGTCCCCTCCCCTCGTGCCACCTCTTCAAAAACCCCATCCCAAAACACTTCCTCCCCGGCCCCTCCACAACAAGGATAGAAAATACTGCAAAAGCCTTTCTCCTCACGTCCAGCTCCGTACAGCACAGGATGCCTGTCACAAATGTCTTAAAAAAAAAAGCCTCCTCCACAAGTAAAAGGGGGTCCCTGAGCTCCCCAGTAAGTCCCAGTACAGACCCCGCCCTGCCAGTCCCCACCTCGGGGCACCTCACCCACAGAGCCCTGTAACACACAAAACACTTCAACCCCGTCTGGATTCAAACAAACTCTCTTTTCGTGTTTCCTCAGGCAGAGACCAACCTGCTAAAAAACAACCAAGAAGCTCTTTATCCGAGAGGGTAAAAAAAAAAACCTCAAAAAAACCAAACCTCTAGTAAATGTTAGTTTTATATATAAATATTTATATTTATAGATATAGACAGTGAAAGGGAGGTCGTGGGTTTACGCATGCTCATTTCTTTGCTTTGGAATCCAATACTTCTAAAAAAACCCTTATTTTCAGGAAATAACTTAAGTTCTGGCACAAGACACCAGAAATCTTTGAAGAACTTTTTTTTTTTTTTTTTTTTAACATTTGATCTCACGAGAAACCCTCCATCCCGAGCTCTCCTCTTCTGAAACCACAACACAAAGAAAAAAGCTGCACGTTTCTATGCCATGTATTTGATGGCGAAGCCCCCGGGACGGTGGGTATTTCACAACGAGGGGCAGCACGAGAGGAAGGAGGAGGCTGGGACTTGACAACGCTGGCCGAGGGACCCACTGAAAGGGTCACCCCGAGGATGGAACCACCCCAAGGCGCTGCCCCCAAAAAATAACGACGAAAAATGAAGCAGCTCTACATGCACAGACAGCTACGACATGCAAAACCCCCCCAGCTTTTAAGGAATAAAATACACAAAAGTGTGGCCGGCAAGAATCTTCTCCAGCCCCTGTCTCCAGGGAAGTCTCGAGGAGAGGAGGGGAAGAGGGAAAACCAGAGGAATACCCCGATCCAGGGGCAGAGGCTGCTGCCTCGGACAGTGATTTCCTGATTCCACGGAGCTCACCCCTGGCCAGACTCACCCTGAAAACCAGCGGGGTCAGAGATTTCCACTCCAGACTTCCTTTGCCCTCTCTTTCCCCGTTCAATTTAAGGCACAAACATATTTACAGTTTCAAACAAAACCTTTTCGTGTTTCCAAGGATCAGACAGGAGAAGGCCTGTAACACTCTGCTGGACCAGGAAGATCCATCCGTAAATCAACCACGTGGCATCGAAGGAGGACGTTCCCCAGCCCCAACTTCAGGCCTGAGGAAACCAGAGGCCCATAAACCAGTTTCCATCATTTTGAGGTTGCTTAATTGAAGAAGAATTGATAAACGGCAACGATTGTAACCAAAATTTGAAACGCCAGCTTCCCCACCTTGCCCCCAGCAACGCAAACTGGTCGAGCACAGTTCCTCTGGAAGGACCAAAAGAGAGGTCAGAGCTTCCAAGGCGTCCCCAGGCCGTACACAGAACACAAGAGCATGCAGCATGTTTACATCGACTCAGTTTCTTTCCCTCCCCTCCCCCCCCCCCCACCCCACCACCCCCCCCCAAGTTAACACACACAAAACCCCTCCACCAAGGAGAATATTGTTGTGACGAGGCACTTGGACGATAATGGGAGAGTCCCCACGAAAAGGCCTTCCCCTCACAGTGACGTGGGCCGAGCAGGAGAGCGCCCTTCCTCAGGACTCCATCTCCTCTTGGTCGAGCGGCGGCGGCACAAAGCTGATCACTTCGTCGTAAGTCAGGCCTGGAGGGGGAAAAGCAGGACAGAAACTTCACAGGCAGCACTAAAGACATCCCTCCCGCAAGAAAACCATCTTAAAGGTTCTAAGACTATTTAAAAAAAAAACACAAACCATCGTTTAATTAAGAAGGAAAAAAATGGTTCCGTCATTCTCAGACTCACAGAGACAATAAAAGCGTTGGGGAGATTGAAGTTTGAAAACAAAGATATGAGCAACTGGCACCTACACGTTTGTATGGTCATAGCAATAATTAGTTACCAGGGTTATGCTAATTACGTGCACAACTCCTGATAGATTCACTCAGTGCAAGGACTCAGAACAGGATGTCCGTCTTTTTATCACAGAAAAACAGAATGGTTTGGGTTGGAAGAGACCTTAAAGCCCCCCCAGTGCCAGCCCCTGCCCTGGGCAGGGACACCTCCCACCACACCAGGTTGCTCCAAGCCCCCTCCAACCTGCCCTTGAACCTTGAACCCCTCCAGGGATGGGGCAGCCACAGCTTCTCGGGGCAACCTGGGCCAGGGTCCCACCACCCTCACACCAAACAAGTTCTTCCCCACATCTCA
>BJBW01011205.1:28942-47558 GCA_004320125.1 Scolopax mira | reverse complement strand
GCCCCCTGAGGGACTGGAAGGGGCTCCAAGGTCTCCCTGGAGCCTACTCTTCTCCAGGCTGAACCCTCCCAACTCCCTCAGCCCCCCCTCCCAGCAGAGGGGCTCCAGCCCTCCCAGCATCTCCATGGCCTCCTCTGGCCCCGCTCCAACAGCTCCGTGTCCTTCCTGTGATGAGGAAGTTTCTTTTGTGCCTCTAATTACAACAAACTAATTGAACTGCAACTTATGGAATGGAGCACAAGGGAAACAGGCTGACACTCTCCTTCCCCCAAACTCACTTTTCCATTCTTCAATCTCAAGTTCTCTGCTTTCAAAAGACTGGTCGTAGGGATCTGCCACTGGTTCATCGTCTGGGTCGTGATACTGAGCGAAGTAGGCATGAGCCAAGGCTTCTGCTGCAGTGATTCGTTTGTCTGTGTCCAGTACCAACATCTTCTCTAGCAAGTCCACAGCTGCCAAAGCACCAGAATAGAAAAAAAAAAAGATTTTAGAGCCATCTGTGTGATATTGTGCTCTGAAGTGTAAGCATGTAACAGCCCAAGAGATGAGGAACCTGTAGTTTTTCAGGACCCACCCCATCATGCACAATTTCTTCCTCTTAACACCCTCAAGCCCACACGTAGTTTGTAAACTCTGGCAGAGAAACAGAGCTCTGTGCTGAACTGCTGCTGGTGTCCCCACAGCACTCTGGGAGAGTGGGGGTGTCCCCGGACACCCCAGAGTCAGGAAAAACACAACACACAAAAAGCGATCCTTACCCAGGGGATTGGCACCAATAAACACATTTTCAAAGTTCATTTTCGGCATGTAAGACAAAGACTGAATGTAGTTTCTTGCCTGTGGAAATAAATGTTCTGTTGAAGTACATATATATATATATCTATCTCCAGCCACCAAGAGAGTACATTTCAATCATCCTGAACCATCCCTTATTATGGTCTGTCTCCTTGCTTTGCTTTCTCTTTACTTATTCTGTACTTCCTAAGCCCATCAGCGTTATCCCTTCCCAACTAAAGGCCACTCGAGAGAGCAGAGGAAGAGCTGACATTCTGTGGGGTTCATGCAAGGCCAAGAAGCAAAGAGGTGCTGCGAGAGCTGAGGGTCCCGGAGTCCCAGGAAGGTCACAAGCAGCACAATGGCTGTGGGTGAACCTCACACCAGGGCCCAGAGTGCAAACCCAACTCACATCCAGGCTCTCCTGGAGTCTCAGAAACCTCTCTGAGCCTCAGAAGTTGAGTACACACTGTCCAAATCTCAAGTTTTCATTTAATATATATATAAAAAAACCACAAAACTGACAACAAAGGTGGTTAATTGCCCACCCCATGCCACATGCGAGCATCTCTCTTTTCTAGAAGCAGCCAAGACCTGCCCTGGAGACCCCCCCTCGTCTGCTCAGGTCTCACCTCGTGGCTGGGCATCCTGTTAATGAGATACGCAGGGGGTGTTCCCGTCAGACGCATGATCTGCTGAAGCTGGTTAATATCTTAAAAGTGCCTCGTCAAGGGCTTTGTTAAAAACAGTGCAAAAACCATTTTAAACAGAAAACAGCTGCATACAAAGCATCTCTTCCGCAAACCACAAGGCAAAAGCCATACAGGCAGGGTCTCCACTAACGTTTTGGTGGTTTGGTTTGGTTTTTTTTTTTTCAAATATTTGTGAAAAGTTTAGCAATTTCACTAGTGAACACTTAAACCGATGGAGATTTCACTGCTCTGTGGGTGACAGTGTCAGTACAGGAAGGATTTCTGCCCACCACAAGCAGCATTGCAGTACAGCACAGTTGCATCAAACAGTTTTAAGCCACCAAAGTAGATGTTTCCTTTGGCTGAAGCTATTCCTCAAAAATTTTCCTACACAAAGCCTCAGGAAAACGAAAAAAAAAATAAAAAAAAAATTCAAACAGAACCAAAAATTGTATCCCCTGCACTGGTTACCAGCCTTTTTTTTCTTGCTGCATAGAAAGTACTTAAGCTCCTTGTGGTGCAAAGTGAAACGGGCTCACAACTGACACCTCCTTCCCAACAGCTTTGAATGTGCTTAGATCCGTGGGCGAGGTGACAGGAGGCAATAAATGCAAAATTAGCAAAACATGAGCATTGCATAAGAGAGAGTTACAGCTTGTGTCAGTGAAGAGACAGAGAAAGGAAGAGCAAAGAAAGTAATGCAGCAGAAACCCACAATTCCTTACGGTGACACACTCAAGGTCCTCAAACACTTAAGTTTTGCTATTTCCACACTTTACTGCATTATTTTTTTTTTAAGCAGACTCTTGATTTGGACCTCGCTAAGAGCAATTGTTCTTTTTATTGTGCAGTTTAAAAAAAAAAAAAAAAGAAAGAAACCAAACCCCACTTCAATCTCATGTATGCAAACTAATCTTTCCCTTGACCTAGTCAACCTCTAAGCTTCTCTCTTGGCTAATCCCCTGGAGTTCAGATACCAGCCTGCCCTGAAGGTCAGTCCACAGGCCCCCCTGCCTTATTCCCTCCTAACCCACGGGTAAAACATCCTGGGGCTTCTGAAATCAGTGTGATATTCAGTGAGGTGACCAACGGCCTCCGATTGCAGCATCGTAGCTCTACCTTCAAACAGAAGGTAAGGCTAAGCTCACTCCTCGTGTTTACCGTCACCGGTAGGAGAAATAGAACATAAGCTGCAGCACAAAATAATCTTCTCCTCCCTCTGCACAGTGCTGACCCTCTGTCACACACCAGAGACAGCAGAGGGACCTGTTCCCATCACTGGTTGTCCCCTCACTCTGCATTAAGTTGTGAATTCCTACTGTTAAAGGCATCTCTCGCTCTTCGCTTTTGTGCACCTCACCTTCAGAAACTGCTAAAATTAAATGACAATTAATATCGTCTTTGTGGAAGTTCACAATTCAAGATTAGAGCAATATGGCTGAAAATTGAGGGTCACCCTTTAAAAAGGAGGCTGCAAAAAGCTTTTTGCTGTTACCTGGCTCCATACTGCAACACCCATTAAATACACAGCACAGTTAGTTCTATTCTCTGCAGAATATATACTGTGTGCCCTGGAGACACCTGCCACATAAAAGCACCTAAAAGGCTGGATTTGATGCTATAAAACCAAAAAGTAGTGTTTTCAGAAATTAATCATGGTACAGAGGGGACCGTGTGTGTTTAGAGGAGAACAGACTTGCTCCTGTTAAAGACAGACCCTGGGGTAGGGAAACTGGAGAAATAATAACTGAGAGGAGCCTCAAGCTCTCAGTTGTGAAAAACTCCTTCCCCAGCAGCATCTGATCATACAGTATATCACGAAGTATAAACCCACAAACTGAAAGGAAAGTCACGAAGCAGTAAAATGAGACTATGGAAAGAAGAAATCATAGCACAGGCAGAGGTAAGAGGAATAAAGATGGGGTGCACACAGCGTTAAGAACTCAAAGCCATCCAAGAGCGAAGAACGACAAAGGAATTAAAAGAACAGCAAAGAAATCCCAACACACACTAGAGAGACTACAGGAGGGCAATACACAAACTCGGGACTTCCAAAAGGGCAGATATTACAATCAAAGTGTAAACTCACAGACTCTGAGGAGATTTTCTTCAAAAGCTCAGGCCCTGGGGTTCCAACGAGTCTCAAAATGAGCTTCAACTGATCAATATCTAATGATGGACCATAAAGGAAAATGCTGGGACAAATCAAAATGAAAAGCGCAACACATCAGCCTATTCAAGTTGAAAGTTTAACACCTGCCAAGGCCTGGACTGAAAAGCCATTTTAAGCAAACCGTATTCAATCCTCTTGTTTACAATTGAACATTAATACAGCTCTGCATCAGATTGAAAGACTTCATCTACGATACACCCCATGCATCAAAGCCCCCGCTGGCAAAGGAGGAGTTCACACTTCACCCCAGGCAATGCCATTAGCAGGATCAGGCTGCGTTAGTGACAGAGGAAGCAAAGCAGAAGGCTGAGAAGTAGGCATCAATATTAAAAAATAATAATATAAAAAAAAAAATAAAAATCAAGGCCTTTTGTGAATACCTTCCAAGGTGATTCAGCCACTTAGAAATACTGAGGAAGTAAAAAAAAGGACTGGACTCCGCTCGCGACCCACAGCATCCCTCCGTCTGGATGTGGGGCATCTTTCCTGGGACTGGAGCAGGGGGTGCTCAGGGTGCTCATCCCCCCAGCTCTGGGGAACCCCCCTCAGCCCCCTCTGCCCAGTGGTGGAGAAAAAACACTGGTTCAGGATTAAAATCTCTACGTAGAAAGCTCTCGGGACATAACATCATAGATGAAAAGAATGTTTTATCCCATACAGAGCTCCTATCAGGCCACCTACCAATCTGGGCTGTCCTCTTTAACAGGGTAGAAAAATTAAATATTTGGAGTGACAAAACCTACACTTAAGGGGAAAAAAATCCACTAAAGGCACAGTTCTATGTCTAAAACTCAAGACAGTAAGGAGATACGAGGTATCTTTTTAAAACCATTAGAAGAATAATCTCCCTTCTCAGATTTACCCTCTGTTCTGTCCTTCAAACCTACTGGTGGTTTCAGACCGTGTCTGTAATGGTTATATTTGCCTGTAAAATTATAACAAGCTAATTAGAACATCTTTTAATTCAAATACTGTAGGTCCTTCAACTATTGTCTTTCTTTTTAAAAAGAAAAAAAGCCTCCGAGTTCCCATAATACTGACAAGCTGTAGATGAAGGAAATCACTAAGACTTTGCTAAAACCTTTATCTTTTGATGTAAATTTTGGTCTAAAGCTTTACATATGAAATGAAATAAAAGGCTTAGAAATAGAACTTTGTCAGAACAGCTGAACTGATTTCTCACTTCTCAAGCAGCTTGGCCAACTCCCACCTACTAAACACTCCCAAATTAACTGTAAATCCATTATGTCCAGTTGGATTTAGCTCAGCTGCTGAATGGCCAACTCTTCATTGTCAGCATTTGAAATGAAATCAGTGTTATCTCCTGGCATAAGGGAATTAGCAGAGGGTGCCACACTAACCACAATTAGCTCACTTAAATCAGCTTTTCTTCAGCGCCATTTCAAGCAGCCCTTACACTTTTCACTCACTCTTGTGCAAGAAGCAGTCGTGCGCATCTCAGAAGTCACGTGGCATACCTCAGCTGAAATATTTAAATACTTTTCAAGGCATTTAAAAATAACATGCACCAGGTGTGCCAACTGTATCGCTGCCCCATTTGCCAACGGGTCTTTTCCCAGTGAAAAAAAAAAAAATATTCACTGTTGGAAGGCACTTGTGTAACACGATTCAGTGACTTCTCAGATAAACAAGAGCCAGGGAACTAGTGAGAGTCCAGCGAAGGGCAATGAAGATGACTGAGGGATTGGAGCATCTCCCTGATGAGGAAAGGCTGAGGGAGCTGGGACTCTTTAGCCTGGAGAAGAGAAGGCTGAGGGGAGACCTTATTAATGATTCCAAGGATCTAAAGGGTGGGTTGAAGGATGTTGGAGCCGGACTCTTTTCAGTGGTTCCCAGTGACAGGACGAGGGGCAACGGGCACAAACTGGAACATGGGAAGTTCCACTCAAATATGAGTAAGAACTTCTTTCTGGTGAGGATGCCAGAGCCCTGGAAGAGGCTGCCCAGGGAGTCCCCTTCTCTGGAGATCTTTAAGCCCCACCTGGATGCTCCTGAGTGATGTGCTCTGGGCAGCCCTGCTTTGGCAGTGGCGTTGGACTGGAGGATCTCTAGAGGTCCCTTCCAACTCTGACAATTCTGCGACTCCATGTAAACCTAGAATGTGTAATTGTCACCATCCCAGGCACCCCAAAATCCAGCCCCTGCTTCTAGTTTTAGGCTGCTGTCTGTAACCTGCAGAATTGCTACAGGAACCTACCACCGCTACAGGAACCTACCACCTCCCGCAGAAAAGAGCTGTAAGCGATTAAAGACAGGAAAAACACTTAGTAAATACAAAGCAAAAGAAAAACAAAGCCACATGTGCATGGAAGGGAAGCAGAACATGCAAACTCCCAGTGCCATCACTAAGATACCATCCCCAACGACTGATGGGTCTCGGGGACCCTGAAATACAGAAAACAACCTGCCACCACCCTCAAGAGCAGCATCGCAAGAGCTCACCCAGGCAAAGCAAAGTTCAAGAGGTGTTTTTAGCTGCCACCACAAGCAGGAATAAGATCATTCAGAAGAATATGCAGTTTCAGACTGGTTAGTTATCATGAAAGTCTCGTACTACTTAACAAAAATAGTAATAAAAATACTTTTCAGAGTTTAAAGGGAATACAGTCAACTTAAAACATACAGAAAAAGAAAATGGGCTGAACTAGTACAAAACATTCATGATATTCTTATCTGTACTTTATATCGTTTTATGCAAGTCAAATTGTCAAACTAAAGTCCTACTTATTTGCATGAATCATTCACATCACAAGAGCTGTAAAAAAGATTAAGAATACACACATTTAACAGAAACTGATCTTGGTGTTGGGCAGATGCAATGATAACAGAGCCTCTAGATATGCCTCAAAGGACTCTGATTTTCATTACCTCAATTGGTTTTGTCTCCAAATAGTCTTTCCCACAATCTCACTCCCCTATTATCACTCCATATTATTCACAGGGTTGGGTTTTTTCTAAGATTATTACAATTCTTGCTTTAAGCCATTGACAGAATCTCTACAGGTCAGGTCCTTCAGAACTTAAAACTAATTTCACCATTAGTTTAGCAGTGCCGTAATTATCACAGATACTATTCATATCGTATTCAGATCAGTACACAACTTTATTACTTACCAGATTAAATTATCTGTACAGTTTGCCTCTACTGAAGCCTTTTGAAAGTAACATGCACATCTCCAGGCTCTATAAAAGAATCTCTGATGGACTATAAATATCACACCATTTCTGCTAAATCCTTGGTGACAGGGACCAATATTTCAAGCCCAAGAAGGAGGACGATCATCCTGAGAAGGCATTACCTATTCTGTCACTATTTATTTCTTTCATTTTGATTTCTAGTTGAGAAAATTAATGTCTTCAGACCAAAAAGTAAGAAGAACATCAAATTCTCAGCTGTCAAACGGGAGCAGTTTCCAGCTTCCTGAACACAGAGAAAATACATTGCCTTCAGCTGCAGAGTGAACTCCCTGGAACTGCTCAGGATTTGGATATACTATAGCTCAGCTACTAAAAGTGTGGGAAATACACCTCAAATTAAGGATGTTAATATTAATTACAAAATCAGTAAGTCAGCAATTGCAAAGTGATTCTGCAGGAGGAACACAGGCCTGTGGGTACAAAGAAATTATTAAAAGCCACCCAACAGGATCTACATCTGGAAAAGTCCTAAAATTTTCTCCCCAAATCATGCATAAATAAAGATTTCAGAGAGCCTTCCAAGCCAGGAACCCACTGTTACCTTCTGCTTGCTGTCTTTAGGTGTCAGCAAAGTGGAGGGAAAGCTGGTGGCTCAGAGCCTTTCTAGATCCATGGGTAAATGTGAAAGGCACAAACACAATCCACAACCGCAAACCCCGCTCCCCTTGGAGTTCTAACCTCCTGATCAAACAGCAATTCTTTACTCAAAGAGGGGAAACCACACACAAATTGCAACAACTACAGTACTACAAAGTTTTATCTACAATGAGGAAGGATTTGGCCTTATTTTGCTTAAAATAGAACTAATTCAGAGCAGAAAAAGCATTTAATTTAAAAGCGTTACTACCATTTGCAATAGAAAATAAGCATTTAAGGTAAAGCATCACAAGCATCTGCTGGGAGATATAAATGAGTAAAGTATCTTAATATGACAAAGCAAACAATTGAGATCCTAAAAGTAAAAATGATTTTGCATTGCGGATATCATTGGCTGTAATTGACAACTAAGAGTGCAGGTGGAGGAAAAAAAACCAAGCAACAGGCTGGAAAAATAACTGTTTCATTCAATTCTTAAAGAACACATTGTGAAGCATTTCTTACGTGTCCTACTGCAAACCCCATCAGCAAATATTTTACCTGCAAGTCTCAGGATTTTTTAAATCTAAAGCATTACCAGGGTTAACAGTGGCAACAGCTGAAAGACTTTTGCTTTGTTTGAATCAATAATTTTTTGATTTCCCACTTTTATCTTGACAGAAATAAATAAAATGTGCCCAGACCAAATTACAGGCACAAAATCAGCCAATATGGCAACTTTCCTGCTAGCTTCTAAGGTACTTTGTTAGTTCTGCTTTCTGACCCTGAAAAAGGAAAAAAATATAGCAGAGATGACTGAACAGTAAAGTACAGCGAGTTCAACAAATGTGGAGAGAGATTATGAGATGGAGAGAGGTGGAAAAAGAGAAAAAAGGGTATAGTTAAAGCACAGTGAGAAATGGAGATGAAACAGCATCAAAACTGGAATCAAAGCCTTTCCCCATCCCAAGGAGTTTCAGAACGTAGATGCTTTCCAGAAGCAATGCAGGACACAGAAAGCCAACACTTCCAACACTAGTTCTCTTTTAATCAAATGCTAGCATATTTAAATTAACAGATATAAATACTAATAAATTAACAGAAGTTATTAAAAAAAACTATGGTTGAAAGAACAAACTTTGGTAAGAGGTGGGCAATGTCACTTTATTTGGCAAATAAAGTCCAATTTCTAGGAAATGAAAAATCTTTCCATCAGTTTTTGGTGTGTCTGAAGAAAATTTGTCAGTTTAACAATTTGTATGAGGTCTCAGCTCTAATTTCCTGGGGAAATCATAACCAACCAAATTTGCCAAAGTGTCCTATATCCAGCCTACTTTGGGGCAGCAAAAAGTTAATTTTGAAAAGATGTTATTGAAGCTTGATTTTTCCCATCAATACAAATATACAGAAAAAGAAGGCTCACAAGCTCAAGCATGGAAGCAGAACCTGAACACTTCAGAGCAATTTGGAGACAGGTCCTTGTCACTAATGGATCTGCAAAGCCCCTGTTTCCCAGCACAGCACCAGGATACAAACGAGAGACCAGAAAGGACACCCCACATTCCACAACCTGCAGTGCAAAAGGATGCCCAGCAGCAGTTATTCTCTACAAACCCAAAGAGCAATGAATTTAAATAAATTTAAAGGCAAGTTAACTCCCAGAAACAAACAACAAGAGAGGAATTCTAGTGATGCTAATAAAGAGGAAGAGCTTTGCCTTCGTGCACGTTGTAATTGTTTCAGGTGCAGCAAAATCAAGAACTTATCTCATCATACTGTGAGTAAAGAAGCCATTAATTTAAAAACAAACAAAAAAATCCCACAACCAAACAGACCCAGAACTACTTCTCTTGTGAAAGTGAAGATCTCTAACTTCCATTTAAAAAAAAAGTAATAATATTACTTTAAAAGGATACGGTCTGTACCAGGGAACAACGTTCTTCCAGTCAACAGTTCAGCCATAATGCATCCCACTGACCAAATATCAACTGAACAAAATAAAATAAACAACAAAAAAAACCATAATGCAGAAAAATAAAGTCTCAATAGAATCACCCTATCCAAAAGCACAAACAACTTTATCCTTAAAGAGTTCCATGGTGTTGAAACAAACCTGAGGTACAGCAAGCTGATACTGCTCAGTAACTACATCAACTAAGAGTTGTCCAAATAATGGAATTCTAGATCAGGGAAGTTTTCCTTCCAGACCATAAAGTGCATTGAACAGCAAAGAGCTGGGAGGAACCTACACAATCACAGAGGAACTAAACCTGTTCGAGACAGCTCTGAGGAACAAATTTGCATATGGCCTTAGAGAAACTCTACCCAACCACCACCTCTTATCCTACAGATACAAAACAAGTCCATATACATGCAAGAGGGAAAGAGAAAGGAAGAAGCAGCAGTGAGGTATGAAATCAGAGCAGCACATTATTCTCTTTGATCCATACACTCTCCTGCACAAGAGCTATTCTCAGGATTTGCTTTTCTTCTCTGTGCCCAATCTGGAAGGACTGTAGGGAATCACGGTGTGTTGCTGAAAAGACACTGGAAACTGCAAGGAAGATATAACTGTGAAGAAGTGGCTGAGAAGAGAAGAAAGGAAAGGAGATTTATATACTTTTTAGCATTTCTTCACACCATGACTTGACATTTCCAGCATATTCCCAGCAGCTTCTCCTTCTCCATTCCATTGACTTACTGTAAAAACTACGGTGCTAGGAAAATAGAAGGGGTAAGTGCTGACAATATTTTGCTGATTGCAATTTCAAAGATGTTGTGTGAATGCTATCACAGTGACTCTTAATTTACATCTGGTAGACTGTGGTTTAAATACTAATCTATGCCTGCCTGCTTTTAATCACCCTTACTAAAGTCTAATTAGGGAAAGGAGATGGATAAAGGAGAACCTCTTTTTCCCCACAATTTGGGAATGGAGAATCCTGGTGTTAAATAAATACATTACCTGTCTGGTTGTAATGCATCCAGTTCAGCATGATCTCAGGAGCCCTGTACCACCGGGTGGCCACGTAACCAGTCATCTCATCATCCGTGTGTCGGGCCAAGCCAAAATCCAGGATCTACACGAGAGAAGAGACATCCACCAACTACGGCAGCGGAACAACGCAAACCAGTCAGAGCAAAGAAGCAGACAGTTCTTGGGCTGGGTGGAGGAGAGGTGGTGCAAGTGCAAAAGCAGATTATGAAACTAAATTTCACAAGCTATTAAAAGACACTAGCCTGGAACGGCACAGGGCTTGACGCTCAGAATTACGTCTGGATATCTTCCCTCCAAAACAACTAAACCCAAGCTAAAGCTGTTAACTCTTCAATTTCAAGGTGATTTGTTAAAAACACATGAACAGATAAAGAAAAATCATCTCTATGGTCCTTTACAGCTGGGAAGGACACTATTACTTCAGGCCACAAAAGGATTTCCATAAGGAATGATTTTGTCCCTTTAATTTCAAGGGACATCCACAAGGCATTCACTCAAATCCCAGTCAAACCAACCAGACCTTGTGATTACATTACCTTTAGCTCACAGTCTTCATTTACAGCTAGATTACTCGGTTTTAAATCCTAAAGAATTAAACATCAGCATTAACAGCGGTATGTATGTTGTTTCACAAGTCTAAAGTAGATAAAAATGCAAATGCAGCTAGAAAATAGATTCTAACTGGCTGTAAATATCAACCCTCTGCACTTGGGAAAATATTTTTATCCCAGAGTCAGCTTTCTGTGGTCTTCAGAGGTCTTAATCACACCGTTGGAATCATTGCTAACCCCTCCCAGAACAACCAGACCAGGATCTAACTCACATGTAAGGAAAAAGGCAAAAATGCTTATTGCAATCCCAGTGCTGAAGATATATATTTAACAAATAGAGAACCTATTTCACAAAGATACAAGTCAAACATAGGCAGGAACAGAAACTACAGATCCTGACAACCACTTCCCATGTCTAACCTTTTGACTGTTCAATTGAAATAATTCTTGGAAAATTTCTTCTCTATAGGTGCTGTAAGATTCTGTGCTACATTTTTTAAAGATGCTGGTTCAGCAGAGGAAGAGATGTTAGGATAAATACTCACCCTGTGGATGATGTCAGCTGAATGGATGTACTGTAAAGCAAGATGAGAAATTTTATCTAACAGCTCAAGTGGCCTCCCATCTTGTCACCAGACAATGTTGCCCGACCCCATCCCACACAATTCAAATCTACAGCTTGTCTGTGGAAGGAACCAACTGTGTGTCTACAGGTTTCCATTGGGGATTTTGTGTCTCCTTAGGAAACCCCAGGAGCACTGCCACCACGAGGGGGACAACCCAAGGAAACAGAACTGAAGAACTGAAAGATTCCTAGCAGATTAGAGGGCAGCACAGTAATTTTCCAGATTCTGCCCATAGCAATGTATAGAAATATCTTCTTAAATGATACATAGCTTTACTGATAGTGCTCCCAAGAGGTATGAAAGGAAGGAATGATAATAACAGGTTATCCTACAATACTCTGAGGACATGACACTCATCAAGAACTCCCACCTCCCGCTGATGCACTATGGATGTTCAGGGAGTGCAGGTACCTTCAGTCCCCGAAGGATTTGGTAGATGAGGAACTGCACATGGTCATCGGTGAGTTTCTGGCATTTCACAATGTTGTTCAGATCTGCTCCCATAAGGTGTGTCACCAAGTACCTATGAACAAAAGGAAACACATGGGCTATGGAGCAATCCCTTCAGCAGGATTAGGATAAAAATTCCCCATGAAGCACCAGGAGCACCATGACTGTCCCAAAGCATCATGCTGAAGGAAACTTTAAACATTTTATACAACATAGCAGATTAGAATGGCAATTCCTATAGCACCGGTCCATAATTGAACAAGTTTGAGGAGTCCAATAGTTTAAGATGTCCCAGTATGTTAGAATTCAGAATCATCTGAGAATGACAGAAGGCAAATTAAGGTGGCAAATATTTCTATAACGATCTTTGAGACGTGAGGAAGATATAAAAGATGTTTTGTTGCAGTCTTCAGAGAAGTTACCTACACATCATTGAATTCTTCTAGTGACTTGGCAGGGGTGAACACATCCAACAAACCAATCACCTAAAAAGAAAACAGTAAAGTGAAAAAAACTGTGAAATACAAGGACAGGATAACACGATACAGCTACTGAGATCCCGTGTGGAATAGATGCTACTCATCCCAGTACATGTTTCATTTCCAACTACATGAATCATTCAGCTGTAGACAAATTAGCATTCATACAACATCAGAAACAAACATTCAATTCTCATGTTAAAAAAAAACAACCAAAAAACCCCCAAAACATTCAGGTAAAAAATATACAGATGTCTTTTCACACCAGCCATCCACTCAAAGCCTCAAACAGGAGCTGAAACAAAGGCAGGTGTAAACACTGGTTTAGAACATCTTATTTCAAAAACCAACTAAAGCTTGTTCAGGAAATAAATGGATGAAAAAACCAAAAAAAAACCCCAACCACGAGACAAAACTGTTTGCTTCCTCCTCAATTCTTAGTTACACCATTGCCTACATACTACAATCAGAATTAGGAGACTGGATTTGTTTCATTTGTATTGAGTAATGGCTAGGAAAAAAAAATAATCAAGGATCTGTAATGCAAGCAATGAATAATAATGACTACACTAGAAAATGAGCCAGGAAAACAGTGCAATGCGCTAAGGACCCGATACACACAAACAGTTTCACACTGACATTTGTATTTTCTACCCAAAGAGCAGAAATTAAATCCATCTGGTCGATGAAGACAGTTCTAATTTTCTCTGCAATGCGTTTTTAAACCTTATTTTCCTCCTCTTATTAATGAATAAGATTTTATGAATGTAAGAGATAAAGAGACAGGTTCTCTTCATCCACCTCCAAAAAACTCTTATACAGTTTTTAACTCAGCATCTGCCTCGTCTGGGACACACAACATCGTGCCCGTTTCAGCAGCACCAGCAGGGGTTGAGGGGACCATGTGAGACCCAGAGCTGGATTCCCACTTTCCCCTTCACACCATCCTTTTTATCCCACCATTTACACTTGTCAGGGATGTCAGGCTCAATCCAGTTATTTCTCAGCAGAGAATTAAAGCCAAAGTCTTTGAGGAACCTAGACTATGTTTCTGGAAAAGAGAGCAAGTGGGAAGGAAATAGAAGCCTTTGTCTAATCTATATTATACATTACAGATTGGGTTTTATTGAGGAAACCGAAGCTAGAGGACACTTTCCTGTCTTTCAATACACATCACAGCAACTCCATTTCCAGACAGACATCATCATCTTCAAACTCTAACATTCACATCCATCCTGCATAACAGTTCTCATGCTTTCCATTTCTTTCTCCAGTGGGATTCATATTGGTTTTTACAGAAAAAAAATCCCCAACGTTATCCACACAGATTAGTGTTGAAAGACAAAACCTGACTTTGCTATCTAGACCTCAGGTTCTTTTCATTTATCATTTTTATCTTGCTACACTGCAAAGCACGGTATCAAACTATCTGTATCTTTCCTCCAGTTTCACAAACACTTAAATATAGTTACTGTGCAGCGCATCGCTGTCTCGGTTCTGAGGAAGTGTGAACACCAGTAGATTCAGATCCCAACTCCTAACCTTTTGCTTTCCCCTCCCAGCATTTTAGGATGTGACAGAGCTTATTAATTTCTCCGTATGACAACAGTCCCATTTGCTCTCCCATCTGCTCAGTGCTGTGCTTTACACAAGGCACTCCTGGTACTCCCCAGACAGGCTGGAGTGCTCTGTGGGTCCATTTAGTTGCTCAAGATCATCGTGAGCCAGACACAGGATGTAGAAAATCATCCTTTGCTCAAACCCCTAAAACTATGACACCTTTCAGATGTGCTGCTGTCTTCTGTGCCACGTAAAACCAAGCGTTTGGCTTCCAATCTGAGATCTGAGTAGCCAAGACACCAGCAGCCACAAGGCTGCCTGAGGCCTGCTCTGAACATCTCAGCATCTGCAGGATTTTTTAAACCACAACCTAGATAAACTTCCCACAGATAGATGATGGTACAATGAACTGATAATAAATATTTCTATATATAAACAACTTAACTTCCTTTTATCTCAAAGCTACATAGGCTCCTTGCAATACTTAGCCAACAGCATTAATGAACGCCAGACAGACAACTGTTGCAGGACCAGTCACAATCTAATTTGCATTACTCAACCTTATTAGCTTAGACAAAATGGACTGATATACTGATTTATTTTTAATTTTTTTTTTTTTTTTGGTAACACATATTCAAAAGTTTGGAGAATACCTTAGCTACAAGAAAAGGTTCAGAAAAAAACTCCAGGGGGTGGCTATTAAGCAGGATGAGATGCCACCTCAACTGTTGAGACAACGGTGTGGTCCAGAGGCACGGAGGAAGTATTGCTGACAAGAGTACAAGTTCCAATTAAACTCACCACACTAATAACACCAGGAAGATTTAAGGGATACCCACTGCTCTCTGCAGTGGGGAGAAGCCACAAGGACTCCTGAATAGCCCTTCCAAGGAGAACCTACGGACACAATTAGGCTCATTTTGCTTTTTGTGCTCAATAAAGGTCCTGCATTTGCTCAGCCCGCTCCCAAAACAGTAGTTCCTTCTGCTAAATTGGAGTTTGGACAAAAGAAATCAAGAGCTTTCCTTTCCTCTCAACATTCTGACAGCTCTGGAGAGGACAGGTTATGACTTTTTGCTCTGTGGCACGTACTATTTGCTCCAAACAGCACACAACAGAAATACATCGGTGTGTTAATGTCACAGCCACACAGAATCAGTCAACTTACTGGTTTCTACACCAAATGGGAGGTGATACCAAACAACAGTTCAAGGTAACATTTGTCACATCCTATGTTCCCTGTTGATGGTTTCAGCGGATGGTTTCTATGAAAAGCCAGCTGATTTCCCCCCCCCCACACCCCTCCTCTTTTCCTCCCTACTTTACCAACAGGAGTCTTGTACACATCTACTCCCCTCTCTTCTGACACAGACAAACCAAAATGAAAATGAGAAACCCCCCAGATGACACCAAAACCAAACTTTAAGATTTTCTTTTTTAAAATAAATGCTTTACTTAACAAAAACTACAGCAAGCAAGCAGGAGAATGTGACATCGTGTCCCGAATCCTTAGTACAGCATGAGCCTGCTAAGCAGGAATTTCCAGATGATTCTAGAAAATCTTATCATTCTATAATACAAAATTGGCTATATGGGGGGGTTGGTGGTGGTTTGTTTGCTGGTTTTGTGTTTGTTTTTTTAAAATCCGTATGCTTTTCTACAACCACAATCCCTAGGAATACTCCAACCTTTGTATTTCTATTAGAAAAATGTATGCAACAAGGTTCTTAAAGGCAATCATACTGGATCCTCACTGGATAGTCCGACTCCAGACCAGCTTTTCAAAGCATCTCCTTCCACTCACATTTTCATGTTTCATGTGCTTCAGTAGCCGTAGCTCCCGGTAGGTCCTTTTGGCGTGGATGATGGACTGAAATGGTCGAGACAGCTTCTTTACAGCCACACGCAAGCCAGTTTTGGTGTCAAAGGCAGAACTACAAGAAAGAATAATCAAATTATCAAAATGAATTATTTATAAACATCTTCAAGTCCACTTAGCAGCTCCTGACAGCAGCTCTCTGCGCACCGAGTTACAGTTTACACTATTTCTCCATTGAAAATAGTTTCTAGGCATCCTGGTCCACAACCTGCATCCCCCTGGCAAATCCCCACATATTTACACAACCGTTGGTTTCCACAGAAAATGTTTATCAGATGAGTCTTGTTTACACAGTAAAGGGAAATTCTGCAGAAAAAAAAAAAGTTTATAATTTTTCTGTCTAAAAACAGAGTGCTCAAACATAAATAGGGCGATAAGATTTTGGAGAGAGGAAGAGGATTTGTAAATATTATCTGTATTTCTAAACATATTTTCATACACCACATTTCATCAGAAAATGCTATGCTTAAGATACTATCTTTAGGGTTTAAGAGCATACACAAATCCAAGCCCTACACAAATCCAAGCCCTGTGCCTAATACATTCCAACTATGGTGGTAGTTAATCACAATTGAAGCTGAAATCAAACCTCTTTGGTAAATCACATCTAATCCTAAACTCCCGTTATAGAAAAATGCATGTGATATTTAGCTGCATGTTACTAAAACTTGTCCCTTTAGTAGGTATTTATACATAAAACCTGTACATATAAATAATTTCTTCTTAGAATCCATGAAGACCAACTCCACCCTATTTGGTAACTATATATATATTCACACACAGAGATGATATTTTGTACTGTAAAATAATCTTTTGAAGTAAGTTCTATTGCAATCTATTTATTAATATTATTAAGAAGCAAAAGCTTTGAAAGAACCAATAATTTAGCACATGAAGAACTGTGTTAAATTTCGGATACACCACGTAAAATCTTCCAGTGCACAGAACTTATATGCAAGGAACTACATAAATAGGTATTTAGCTGTAAATTACTCCCCTTGATCTTCTTTTCTTTGATGTTCTTATCTAAAACAGCTCTGGTTTGTCAAAAGGGAAGGAGGAGGAGGAAGAGAGGATGTGAAATCAAGGTTATACTTGATTCAAGATAAACAAGAGGAAAGTATGGAGTGGAGAAAGTCACAGAAGGACAATATTTGTTTATTTTCCTGCTGCATTTTGATTCAGGGTGAATTCCTGATTCCATTTAAAAGTGAATGTACACTAGTTCTTGATAAACATCAAGTGAAAAGGAAAGCTATACGTTTACAAACATAAAGTGTGAAGCAGCTTAATGAACAGAAAGTTCCAAACCAAAAGCAGCCCTAAAACAAACCCAGGATTGCACACAGAGCCCTCACCCCGCCAAGGAAGCTCTCTGAAATACACACAGTTATTTATTTTTTAAGCAACTAACTGGAATTAACTTGCAAAAAGACTCCTTATCTCAAAGTTGTTCAGTTTCCAAGGAGCTTGCTATATGAGGCTTACGAGAAACACAAACGTGTTTCTACAAGGAGCGATCCTTCCTCTGGGTCCTGTGGGAGGATGGAAAAACCCCCCATGCAGGCCAGAAGAGGGGCATCTCCTTCTCTGTAGGGGCACCTCCACACACACAATGGAAAGAACTCTCTAGAAAAGATGGGAAGACACAGCCAGCCAGAAGGTCAGAGGAGCACCAAACTGTCACAGCTGAATTACTCAGGCTACACCAGACCAAAGAACTCCCTTTATCAACCGCTTCCACACAGGAGTTATCCTTTGTACCTCGCCTGGCTTGGGCAGACAAAAGAAGCCATTAAGTATTCATTTTTTAAACTTCACACACCACTGGAATATCAATATTTAAGCTGCAACATTTCAGGAAACATAAAATTCAAGGGTTTTTTTTAAAGCTTCACGTACACCATTTTGCAATATACAAATATATTTAATTCAGGCTGTAATTATATGACAATATTTTAATGATAGTCAAGGTGTTTTCTAGGACTTGGAGCAAAAAAATGATTGGTCATCATAATTCAACACATGCTGTTGTGAATTAGCCATGAATCTTTACCAGATTTCTAAAACTTTGGGTACAAACAGTAACAATAACCAGTATCTCTTTCATCCGGAAAAGAAGGAGATCCCCTGCATTTTAACCACCTTCCCAGCAATGAGCCCTTGTGGCCAAGAAGGCCAATGGCATCCTGGGGGGCATCAGGAAGAGTGTGACCAGCAGGTGGAGGGAGGTCATCCTGCCCCTCTGCTCTGCCCTGGGGAGGCCCCATCTGGAGCACTGGGACCAGTTCTGGGCTCCCCAGTTCCAGAAGGACAAGGAACTGCTGGAGGGGGTACAACAGAGGCTACAAAGATGATGAGGGGCCTCTTATGAGGAGAGGCTGAAGGACTTGGGTCTTTTTAATCTGGAGAAGACTAAAGGGGGATCTGATCAACGCCTATAAATCCTTCAAGGGTGGGTGTCAGGAGGATGGGCCCAGTCATTTTTCAGTGGTGCCCAGAGACAGGACAAGAGGAAATGGGGACAAACTTGCACATAAGAAGTTCCATCTAAACATGAGGAGGAACTTCTTCACTTTGAGGGTGGCAGAGCCCTGGCAGAGGCTGCCCAGGGAGGTGATGGAGTCTCCTTCTCTGGA
>BJBW01011205.1:1523-28882 GCA_004320125.1 Scolopax mira | reverse complement strand
GGGTTGGACTGGGTGATCTCCAGGGGTCCCTTCCAACCCAATATCATTCTGATTCTGTGATTCTCAGCCAGAGTCATATTTCTCTCTGTTTCCCCAAGATTCTCTTTAGAGAAGATGTTCAGAGTCATCAGGCACATCACAAGCTATTTCAGAGTCCAAAGGAAATTGAATTTCACCTTTTAAATGACATGTTTGGGGTCATACCAAGTCACTGTGCCACTGTAGTAGAGGTACAACCTCCGAGGAGAATTGCAATTAGCAGAAACAAGGAACTGGTTAACGAGCACAAGCCGAGGAAAGCAAATGTATTTTCTGTGCATTCACAACCCAGAGTTGCTCTTGGAACCTGAAGAATTTGAAGTTCAGTCACATTTGAGGTCTAAAGATTATTGCCCTACAGATAAAGGCAGGCTGACTAATTTTCTGCCAATACAGATAAAGTGCTAATGGTTTTCAGGAGTATGAAATGCAGAGCTACGGCACAGCTGTCGTGTTGCTGAACATTTTAAAAAACACTAAGCTGGCTTTCATCACAGGCTTAAAACAGCTGCATTACACTCATCATATTTCCGCTAAAAAAGCCCAATTGGGAACAAATTGCATGATCCACATTTCTAAATCCCTTTTAAAACAAGATCAGCACAAATTCAGAATTTACACAGCTTCCACGTGTTTTGACCTCTTACATGGTGTCAGGCTACAGCACATAAACTGCATTTGTCTCACTCCTAAAGGGAGGTAAAACCACAGTTCTGAGCTACCCTGAACTCAATCCAGAACACAAGAGCTAGAATAAAACTATTATTTTAGAGAACTTATCCACTGATTCAACTTCTGTCTTCTTAGAAGTAATATGTGAAGTAGTCTGGGGAACTGAAGTACGTGCAGAATTACTTAAGTGTGTCATTTATTTAAACATTAGATAATCAGCACGTTAACTTTTGTGCAAAGACTACGTTGCTAAGTAATATGTACTGCTCATCACTAGCACCTGTGCAAACCCCCAAGCTAACTGAATCTCATCAGCAGTACCTTTGGAGTTAATTTATGCAGCCCTAGTTACAGACCAAAAAAACCCCACAGTTTTTTTGGTACCTGACAGTTTATCATTAACACGTGTTCTGTGTGAGTTCACTCTGTACATGCATTTCAATCAGTTTCCCTCTCAACACCCTATAAAAGGTGTAAATCTTATTCTCCTCTGTTACATTGGCTTCTGCTTTTAAGAAAGCTGCAATTAAAAAAAGTCTCTCTATAGGTCAGATGTGCCCTCAATAATTTTATTTCTTAGTACACAAAGTACCCACGAAGTTCAAACTACTCAAACTACTACTACTTCAGAGCTCAGGGCCTTTCTCCTGCTCCATCCCCCCTTCCCACGTGTGTTCTGCTAATCCTACCCGTATGGCTGCTTCATCCCACTCAGCTTTATGGTTCTTTTCAAATCACTCCTCACGTATCTACCACACCTTCCTGGAGAAGAAGGCACCTGTCCCTCCAAATACACATACTTTGGAAGCAGCTGCACACTTTGATAAGGGCTTACTAAACCTAAAAACCCACAGTGGGGAAAAAGAAAATCCCACAGAGGAAATGTAACTACAAAGGTGATATTTAGGGTTGTTACCTCATTTCCTCTGGAGCCTAATGCTTTAAAAATTATTAAATCCACAGTATTTCTCTGTTAGTTTAAAAAGAGAGGAATTATTTCAGTATCTTTATAATACCCAGGGAATTCAGAGGCAGTGTTGGCACAACTGTGGATCAGAATGGGAAGAAATCACTGGTTTTAGAAGGGCTATATAACCTGACAGTCCATAAACAAAAACAAAAAAGCTAAAAAATTCTTATGCAAGATTCTGAGGAAGAGCAAGTCTTGGATGTTTAATTTCTTTTCAAATTAAATAAGGAAATACAGCCAGCCTGCAAAGCAATTAACCCAAACCCCTTCTTTTACAAAGGTACCGACACAACACACAAAGAAGAGCTGCAAAAAACCAACAATAAAGCAAACTCCTAAGAGTATAGAGTGTGTGATTTCATAGCACTTTAGAAACTGATGGCAAAGATCATCTGAACCCCCCTTTGCTCGGGGCAGAGCTCTCTGCTGAGACATCCCCCCCACCAGAACCGAAGCGATGCTCCAGCAAACCCCGAGTCACCCATCGATCCCGTCTCCCTTGGGTGACTCCCCGCCGAGAGACGCTGCAGTATCCAGGCTCCTCTCCTCACAAGAAGTATTAAAAGGCTTCAAGAATCCACACGTGTTTTCGTGGAGACCTTGTTACAAAATCCTTTTCATGCAAAAGACTGCGTTGTGTGAATAGACAAAACTGTTGCAAGAGTAAACGAAACAGCATTTCACACACCAGATGTCACAGCAATTATTATGTGACTTAGTAATGAGCAATCTGGAGGTACACAGCGATGTTTCTTGAAGTTTTGGAACTGAATCCCTGCTTGCATTTCCACGCACTTTCAGTTTTTAAAAACGGATCCTAAGAAATATCCAAATTGGCTGTTTGAACACCCTTCTTCCAGCACGGCCAAAATCACTGGAATATTTGCTCTAAGTTTAAGCACAAACCTGGGGTGCCTTGAGCTGCCTCCAGAAAATGCCTCTCTGTCCACTGACTACAAAAGAGTCAGGTTCTTGTATTGGGGTGCTCCGAGTCATACTCGCATTAGATGTATAAAGCAGCCTACAACAGACAGCTCCATGGTCTAAATGATTCATCTCCCAGCTCCTTTCTTTTTTATTAATTCCCCCCCCCCATACACTTTCTAGAAATTCCTCATTTTAAAATACCTCATCTTGACAACTAAATAAACAACAGAGCGTTTTATTACATTCTAATATAATAAAGCACTACACACACACACATATATATACTAACCATTCAGTTTAAGGGTGATTTAAACCCCACAATTTACTATCCCAACAGAGAAGTCAAATGCAAAGGCTCAATTGAAACCAGGTAACTTTTTAGAGGGAAGAAAAAAAAAAATCTCTAAAGGGACAGAGAGTGAAACAAGTCATTGCAGGAATATGCTAAATACTATGCATCACCATTCGCAATTCAATAAAATTATATATTTATATGGGCAAGATCTTTTGTTTGTTGGTTTTGGTGGGTTTTTTTTAATTCTGACATTCAGAAAGACTAGGGATATGGAAAGTATCTTTTCTGAAACATATTTTTCGAAGAACATATAAAAACCATTAACATGGACTGCAAAGGGACTCGTGCCACATGTCTGCAACCGCTTCCAATACAGAATTGTTTCAGCTGCTCTGAACGGAGTTGCACAATCTTTGAAAGTTTTGACACAGCAAAACAGGAAATTCGTGATGACAAACTTTGGAAGTGTCACAAGCACAATGGAGGTCGTGGGGAGGGGGGAAACAGAAAAGGAACGGGCCAGATGGTGTGGGGTCAACCTTAAAAATGCCATTGACAAGGCATTGAACAAATTCATTTCCTATTAGATTCAGGGAGTTATGTAACTCTGTGGCACTTTGGGGGCATTTATCAACTCTGGCAGCGAGACCCTTCTTTCATCAGAACTAAACCCCTCTCTTTTTTAAAATACTGGTTAATCTTGCTCTAAAATTGACCAGTGTTTGCCTTCCATGAAATGTAAGTATTTGCATATTTGGTGCACAGCAGTTTTAAGAAATTTGTGATATTTAAGCTGAACTTATCAACAATTTTATAACAGGTTAAGGACAGCTGAGAACTTTATTTCTTTAAAACTGCAGCACGTGCAAAGCAAGTCCCTTTCTTTACTGGTGGACTTCAATATGCATCCCTCCCCAGGATAAAGCATAAATTATATTCATGATATACATTTGCACATTATGTTAATGAAAAAATATGCACGCCTCCTCAAATCCAGCAGCAGACCAGATGTGTGATCATTACACACCAGTATTTGAAAATTCTGATCACACTTTGACAAAGAACAGGGAATAAAAACCAGAATGGTCGTGTGGAAGACGTTTCTTCATAAAAGGACACAGTCATCTCTGAACACTTTGATACAGCTCTATTACACGAGTGCTAAAGTCTGTCAAAACAATTCAAATCCAACCTTGTATTCAAGATTAAACAACACATAGAGCCCAGTTAATTTACATTTAACGATCCAACATACTTCAGCAGAGAAACTACAAATTAAGGAAGTATTGTATTTTGCATGCACATGTAACCTGTCATACGCTTTGCTCCCATTAAAAACTAAGCTCTTATCTTCAAGCTGTCTGCATTTCTGCAGGTCTCACACCAGGACTTTACTCTCCCAGGCAGCACATACTGCAGCAACTCTGTTATTCTGCAGCAATAAAACAAGCTTTCCTGTGTTCATCTACCATTGCCAAGAAAATATCGATACTTGCAAAGCCAGAAGTCAGGGATGCAAAACCAGCCCTCGCAGCCTTCCCTCTAACCCTCCCTGCCTATCAACAGGCTCCAGTTAAAAATATAATTGCTGCAAATATAATCTATCCTTCAGGTCCAGAAGGAAAACTGGGACAAGAGCTCTGCAAAGCCAGCTACGGGGGACTTGCCAGCCTCCATCCCCTCTCCACCCCCCCACCCACTAACTGCAAGAAGGCCCGGTGAAATATGTCTATATGAGATCATGCGGGAGGCGGCGGGGGGGGGGGGAAGCTGGGACATGATTATCTTCCCCTACAAAAATGTTTCAGTGCCACCTGCCATGTGGTGCAATCCCCGCCGCATTCCAAAGACAAGGCTGCGGCTTCCCGGCACTCCCGCTCCGAAACCGGAGGGGGGAAAGCTTCTGTTTGCAGGAGACTGGTAAAAAGGTTGCAGGGGGATGTATGTGTGTGTGAGGAACCCTCAAAGGTCGAGCAAGCCCCGCAGTGACCGCCCTGCACCCTCCCGCCGCTGGGCCCCACAAACCGGGGCAGGTTTCCAGGCCCCACAAACCGGGGCAGGGGCCGAGCAACCTGACGGGACCCCCCCGCCCTGCACACACAACCTACCACCCCCTTCTCCCTCCCTATCTCCTCCCCAGCACTCACCAGACGGAGCCGTAGGCCCCGGACCCGACCGGGGAGAGGTTCTGGTAACGCTCCGGCACCTCCCACACCGTCTTGTTCAGCTCCTGCCGGTAAAACTTGGGCCGCTCCTGAGACATTTCGGTACCGGAGCCCGCCCCGCCCGGCCCGGCGGGAGGGGGAGGCTCTACCCGCGGCTGCAGCACCACCACCACCGCCGCCGCCAACCTCCAGCAGCAGCAGCAGCGGCGGCGGCAGCTTCTTCCTCCTCTCCTCTCCTCTCCCCGCCTGGCTTCTCCCGCGGGCGGGGGCGGCCCTGCAACAGCAACGCCCTCCCCGCCGCCGCCGTCCCCTCACGCCGCCACCGACCGTTGGCCTCCGCCCCGCCCGCGCTCCCCCCTCCCGCCTTCCCCTCACCTCAGGGGGGCGGCCGCGGTGACAGTGGGTGGGGGCGCTGGGGGCCCTGTCACCACTTTCTCCTCCCCCCCGCTCCTCAAAGCGCCCACCCCCTCGCTTCTCCCCCGGGTGGCGAAGGGCAGGATAGCCCCGTGAAGTGAGGTGACGCGAGGTGAGGTGAGACGAGGGGCCGGCCACCGAGGAAGGCGGCGGGGTGTGTATGTGTGTGAAGGAAAGACACTCCCGTCGCAGGTAGGAGGGCTCCGGAGATGCCACAGCCGCTCCGCCCGCCCCGCTCCGCCCCAAAGCGGGCACAGCCCGGGCTGGGCCCGGGCAATGGCCACACACGCAGCGCCGCCGCCACGGCGGAGCCCGGTGGCCCCTCACGGCCGCTCTCGCGAGAGCTGGGGCGCGGCGGGCGGAGATGACCCAATATGGAGCCGGTGCGGCCGCCTCTCGCGAGAGCCGCCCGGCGGGGAGGGGGCAGCAGGGCCCGGTACCGGCCTCCGAAACCGGCTACAATTGGGGAAGTGTTGCCCCTCTGTCGCCTTTGCTGCACGGTGCCCCTCAGGGTATGCTTTAAATAAAAAAAAAAAAAAAAATACAAAAGGTAAATGGCAACTCCAAGCCCTAATGCAGGCTGGGCGGAAATGGCTAGAGAGCAGCCCTGAGGAGAGGGACTTGGGGGTGTCAGTGGGTGAGAAGCTCCACAGGCCCCACAGCTCCACAGCCCCTTCCAGTCCCTCAAGGGGCTCCAGGAAAGCTGGGGAGGGACTCTTGGTCAGGGAGGGGAACCATAGGACAGAAAGGAATGGTTTTAAACCAAAAGAGGGGAGATGGAGCTGAGATGTGGGGCAGAACTTCTTTGGTGTGAGTGTGATGAAAGCTTGGCCCAGGTTGCCCAGAGAAGCTGTGGCTGCCCTATCCCTGGAGGGGTTCAAGGGCAGGTTGGAGGGGGCTTGGAGCAACCTGGTGTGGTGGGAGGTGTCCCTGCCCAGGGCAGGGGGTGGCAGTGGGGGGGCTTTAAGCTCCCTTCTAACTCAAGCCATTCCATCCCAAATCATTCTGTGATTTTAAATAGGTGAAAGAAATTATTAAGGCGGCACTTGCTTAGGTCTAGAGCAGCCTGTCAGGGCCAGTGGTGGGTGTACCTCAGGCTAAGCAATACTCTAGTGCTTCTGGAGCTTTACAACCCAGGATTAATTGCTTTTGTAAACCTCCTAGGGATACTTTGTTCCCTTTCAGGTGTTTTAGGGCAGCAGAAATGGGAGAATCTACTCTCCCTGCCCAGCTTTCCCAGCATCTTTCTCTGTGTGCTTGGAGAATAAACTATTTCTCAATCCTGTAACAGGCCTTGCGATACCAAAGATACGTATGTGCTTGCTTTCAAGTATGTGCCTAAGGTGAAGTCATTATGTGCTGCAGGTTGAGTTTGTTTTGGAGGGGAGCCCAAGGTGTCTTCACCAGGTAGTAAGTACAGAATGGCACAGCAAATAAGTAGGGATTTGTGTTTAAAACTCCCTGCTTTTGATCTTGAGCTTGAGGAAGAGGAGTTGTTAGCAGCTGAGTGCAGGGCCAATGTGTTCTCAATGGAATATGGAAACCTGCTTTAAAAACAAACAAGTGGCTTCCTATGTCAAAAGCCTTCTCTTTCTCTACACAGTGTAACAGTGGGACCCTGTCCTCCACCACTCCAAGTCATCACTGGAGTCCAAAACACAGGAATGAACACCTAAAAGTTACCCCTCCCTGCATCTAAAAAGTAACTGCTCCCTGGCTTTCTGCGGTTTTAATGCCTTTAATTTACTTGCTGTAGTTTCTTGCGAGTTTTGCTTGTTGTATTACCTTCCCTTGGGTGATCTCAAAGGTGTCACAAACAGCTAAATTTTCAGAAGCTAATGAACAAAATGCCTCTTAAACTCATCTGTGGAGAACCTTGATTTATCTCCTCTGTAAAAAGAGGGAGAAACTGTGCCCTAGGGATGGTGTGTGTTTGAGATGCACCAACCACTGGCTCCCTCTGTGGTTTAGAATGACTGGGGTGGGTGAGGGTGTTGGCAGACGTGTCTCACAAGACACTAAATACGGTGTCAGAGTCCCTGTTGGTGTGTTCAAAGCAGCAAATCTCGGTGATAGAAAGAACTAGACTTGTACAAACTGATCCTGGGGGTTCAGGACATGGAATATGAGGAGAAAAATGAAATCTCAGTGAATTTTTTGGAAGGTTTTGATACTTTAGATTGCATCCTGAATAGACACTTAACTGCTCACTCACAGCCTCTTTATATTTCCCCTTCCTTTCTCTGCTGATAGCCAAAAAAATACACCAAATGTCCCCATCCTTCATATATGTACTTTCACTTGGTAGCTCTGGATTTGATTATTTTTTTTTCTGCCTCAGCTGACAGTATGAGAACTTTGACTTAGATCACTCTTGCGCTGAACCTTTTCTTACTCAGTATTCACTTTGGGAACTCACATCTTACCTACTCTTGACTGATGGTGATCAAGTACAGATCTCCTTCCTGATATTAAAATTCTAAGGACCGGGAGTCAGACATTTGGGGGATTTAAAAACCTGAATGTAACTGTTTTATAGAGCAGGTTGCGGCATTTTTATAGCCTCAGATTTAGCTGCTGTCTCTATAATTCAGACTAATCCTTTTTCCTCCAGGACTGGAAACAAGGAGAATTCAAACGGTTTCCTCAGCTCTGGTAGGTGTATGGAGAGGGATTGTATGTAGTTCCCTAAACATCACAAAACAGAGGGGGTTCAGGCATATTTTTCCTCCAGAGTAGGAACAAGACAAGTTCCAAAAGGACCCAGTGTTGCTACAACTGATATGGCAATTGATTTGTCTGATCCTAAGAACAGTGTGTCCTTTATGGATTCCAGTCTCCAGAGCCTTCCTTATCCCTGCCTTAACTACTGGCTTCACAGGACTTAGGTTGGGATGGACTGATCCCATCTCCTAATTTTTATTTCAGTGTTAATAGATACTTCAGTCAATGACCCTGCTTCTTTCTTCCAGTCTCGTGACCAAGAAAGAGGAGTGTTCATTGTGCTCTCCGGCGTTTGCTGTTCTGCTGGTTTTGACTTGACTGTGAGCACAAGGAAAATATGACACTTGATAACGATATTGTTGGTGCTTACAGGGTCCAAAGAAAAATGCAGACGGAGGAGCACTTCCAGGCACGCTTTGAAAGGAAACTGCCCTCCACCTTGGGTGGAGTGCTGCAAATCTCTCGAGAGAACAGACGGCTGCACTGCAGGTGAGTTCTATGCCAGGAATTTACAAGGCATAAAGAAATTAAGGAGGCTCTTCAAGCCCAAGTATAAAAAAGGTGCTGACTTTTCCACGGCTGGTAATTAAAATGCTGGACTGGACTGATTGGTAACCAAAGCAGAACCCCGAGTTACAGGAACTTGTGCTTGAAGTGTGTGAGATGAGGTCAGCACTGCCCTAGCAGGGTTTCTATCTGAGGGTGGAAAAGTGTCTGCTCCCTTCAGGACTACGATAGTAAGGGATACATGCACTGTAAAGAGAAACTCCCAGTAGTTGTATTTCCCTCCAGTGCTTCCCTCAGCCCAGCTGTCAGACACAAGATTTCATTTGTGGTTTGTTTTTTTGGTTTTTTTTTTTCTGATTTGCGCCTTTTGATACTTTTATTTCTTACATTTCAAGAGACTTTTTCTGTTCCCTCTTAGCTGGGGAACAAGGAAAGTTGCATAATGGTATGAGTGCAATTGTCTGAGCTGCTTCTTGGAACTATGTTCCTGTGTTCTTTGAGGAGAATGGGTGAGTTAGGGTACTGATAAATCATTAATGCTTCCATGGCCTCATTTTCCCATCTGCCAAAATTCTCTTTTGGTCATTATATTGAGAGTAGAAGTGTCTCTTCTGCCAGAGGAACCCTGCAGGCTGCAAGCTCACCAAAAGGCAGTCTTTGTTGGCTGCATAGGAGAATTCCTGGTGTTCTTCCAGCAAGACAAATATAATAAGAAATAGGAAACCCGTTCATCAACTTCCCTTTTAGTTTTGTTTGTGAATACTCCCAGTTTTCTTTCCAAATCTCTTTTTGGATGCGGAGTGGACTGTCATTGGCTGTGGCTGTGTCTACTCTGCAAAGTCCTCCTAAGAAAGTAAATACAAAATCTCTGATTCATCATTTACCTGGGCTTTGTTTCAGCATGTACACTCAATGTATACTGAAACTTCAACTCTTATTTGGAGACCGTGGCAGGACTTGAGACTCAAGTCTAACTCTGGGTGAGGTTCCACAAGGTGTGGAGAGCTGATCCACCAGCTCGCTGCTGCCAGAGGGACAGGACCACACAGGGACAGGCCTCTCTCTTTCTGTGTAACTGTTTCTTAGCTCAGCTCAGCTGTGTGTGGGACTGCAGCCTGAAACCATGGGTCACGTCTACCTTACGCTGCTGGAAAGTGATTTCCTGGTGATAAGTGAAGGCAAATGAAACCGTAGTTGCTTCTAGTTTTCATTCACTGTGAAGAGTTGTCATCAAGATTCATTTCTGCAATAGTGAGATCTTTAGATTGTGCAATAGCCTTCTATGCTAGGGCTGTCTTTTTATATATTTTTTAAAAACTATGTAAGAAGGAGATTGCATGGAGTTCTGGAGTCAGGGAAACAAAATTACTTGATGGAAAGGGTTGAATTGTGTATAATTACGACATGTGATGTGGAGTTAACAGTTTGTCCACCCAGAGACACCTGGTGCAATAAAATAAGTCTTGCCCAGAGATCAAAGGGAGAATTTTGCTCTAAACTCATAGCTAATATTATTGGAAACTTTATCATTGCACTTGACGCTTAATGAGAAAATCTCTTTATTCTCTCCCCCAGCAAATGGTTTAAGAACCACGTCTGCCTTGCTTCCTCACACTTTTTTCCCCTGTTTCTTTTCCACTTCCCCATCTCATGCGTTTTCTCTGTTCTCCATTTTGTATCCATTTGTGTGCCCAGTGGGGTGTCACCTTGGACAATACAGTGATGGAAAGGGGCTCAGCTCTATAATGGATAACTGGGGGTACTACCTACAGGCACCATTTGAGGCTGCCAGAAGCCTTGGGCAGACACTAAATCACTTATATTTGGTTTATAAGTAGAAAATCACCAACATTGCCACGGGTTTAAAATGGGGAAGAAGGAACAGAGGGCTGTGGGGTTAGTCAGAGTTTACCTACTGGAAATTCTGATTCAAAAATGCATACGCAAAATAAATCACGTAGGTCAAGTCCTGTTTCCATCCCCTTATTAAACAATGTAAACATTAAATAGGAAAACATTTGACAGCTCTTGGGGAGGTGGGATATTGGTGTTTTTCTCCCTCAGATGTAGTGTTGGTCTGTTTTAATTCTCGATTGGAATGGGAGGAGTCAAAATACCATCTCCTATTTTTCTGTGGTGTTAATGAGGTTGAGTAATTGATGCATTCGTCGCTCTGGGACGGGCCTATCGTATGAATGACACAGGGATATTTGGGATTCATCCAACTGGAATGTGAAGGCTCGGAGGTGCCTGCGTAGGATCCGCGTTACGTTCCAGCTGGATCTGCAGGGCCTGCATGGGTTCAGCAGTGGCTTCAGAGAGCTGGAGGCCACGCAAGAGCCCTGCAGAGCTGGAGGTTGTAAAAGGCATTGAGTATAGCTGAGCTTATGTGGTTCTTTTCAGCTTCTCCTGGAGAAGGTTCAGAAAGATCATGCTCAAGGTGTTCCCTATCGTGAACTGGCTGTTTTCATATCGGTTCAGAGAATGGATTTTGAGGGATCTACATGCAGGCCTAAGTGTTGGGGTGTTTCAGATTCCTCAAGGTAGGCAGAAAAAAACCCCACAAAACTCTCAAGCTTCTTTTTGTCTGTCATGCTTTTCATAGCTTTATCATCTCAGCTGCTCCATGTCTTCTGCAGCCATTTGTGCCCCAGCATCTTAATATGTTAATTAAACTATGACAGGGTAGGGGATGGTCAGTGGCTGCCCAGAGAAGCTGTGGTTGCCCCATCCCTGGAGGGGTTGAGAGGAGGCTTGGAGCAACCTGGTGTGGTGGGAAGTGTCCCTGCCCAGGGCAGGGGGTAGAACTAGATGGTCTTTAAGGCCCCTTCCAACCCAAACCATTCTGTGATTCTAATGTCATCAGGTTATGTGATTTTCCTTAGAAGTTCCTTAAATCATTAACCTATTTATTTGCATATTTGTGGGAGAACTTCTTTTCTATAATCAGACATTACATGGTTAATTTTAAGGCCAGGACACTACTCCAAATATAAACTAATAGCAGCATTTTCCTGTATACAAAATAACATGGTCTTTAAAATAGTGGCCTAAAGGAAGAGTTGTTCTGGTTCTTTGTCTAATTTCTGACTAGCAAGGGCCCATGTTTTAAACAACATTGGCTTTTGTCACTAACTGGCCTGGCTTTATCAGGTCCTGAATTCCCTAAAAACCAGACTGTGGGAGTGCAATGGCCATCTTGCTCTCTGATTTGGCATGTTTAAACCCAAACTAGAGAGTGACAGGTAGCATAAGCCAGACCAGTGCTTGTGCTACCTGTGTCTGGTCATTCTGTAAATAAATATAATGGGATTTTCATAAGGGTTGGCAGTTTTTCATCAGCCAAATTTTACTTAAAAATAGTAAACAAAGATAGAGAGCTTTCCCCATTTTCTTGACTTTAGAAACAGATTTTTGCTTTTCAGCACTTTTAGGAGTTTGGCTGACCAGGTTACCTCTGCCAAATATCAATGCCTTCCTTTCTACGTTCTGCTGCTCGCTGACATACGTTATATTTGGGACTTCGTATCATATCTCAATTGGTGAGATTTATTTTGTACTTTGAAATGCTTCTTCGGGACTTAGACATTATGTTCGATGCTCTTTCAAAAACCTGTTGAGAATCAGATGTTATTTAGGTGAGAATCCAGACCCCCTGATTCTTGATTCATTGTTGTTCCACTTCTCTGTTGTTGCAACGTCTCAGGCAGTTCTATTTTCTGTTCTCTGTTGTGTTGGTTCCAGGCTCGTTCAGCATCCTGAACATGGTGGTGGCAAACATTGTGAAGCCTCCTAATTTCACCCAAACATTGTCTTCTAGTGGTTCACCCAACAATTTCTCAGACCCTACACTTATGAAAAATTACATGGAGGCCTTGACACTTACTGCATCAGTAACTTTTTTGACTGGCATCATTCAGGTAGAAAACGAATCTATTTTATATCCTTAATTATGTCTCCTTTTGTGTATCCTTATGCAAATGTAAGAATTGGTGCTGCTTGTGTATTCTTACAACAAAACCTAAGCTCAGCACATTTGAATATATATTTTGGGCAAAGTGGGACATGACATGACCTGCCTGAGGGTAGGAAGGCTCTACAGAGGAATCTGGACAGTCTGCATGGATGGGCCGAGACCAATGGGGTGAGATTCAACAAGGCCAAGTTCTGAGTCCTGCACTTGGGTCACACCAACCCCATGGATGCTACAGGCTGGGGACAGAGTGGCTGGAACTGCCTGTCCAGGACCTGGAGATGTTGGTTAACTGTCAGCTGAGCATGAGCCAGCAATGTGCCCATCCTGGCCTGTTCCTGTATCAGGAACAGCATGACGAGGAGGACTCAGGAGGTGATTGTCCCCCTGGACTGGGCACTGGTGAGGCCCCACCCCAAGGGCTGTGTCCAGTTTTGGGCCCCTTCCCACAAAAAAGACATGGAGGGGTTGAAGTGGGTCCAGAGAAGGGCAACAAAGCTGGTGAGGGGTCTGGAGACCAAGGAGAAGGGTCTGGAGAACTTGTGAGGAGCAGCTGNNGGAGCAGCTGAGAGAGCTGGGGGTGTTCAGCCTGGAGAAAAGGAGGCTGAGGGGAGACCTTCTCGCTCTAAGTCCTTGAAAGGAGGGTGTAGCCAGGGGGGGTTGGTCTCTTCTCCCAAGTCACAGGTGATGAGACAAGAGGAAACAGCCTCAAGTTGCCCCAGGGGAGGTTCAGAATGAATATTAGGAAAAATTTTTACACTGCAAGGAATGGGCTGCCCAGGGAAGTGGTTGAGGCCCCATCCCTGGAGGGATTTAAAAGCCAGGTTGAGGTAGTGCTTAGAGACTGGGTCAGTGATGGGTTTTATCAGAGTTAGGTTGATGGTTGGCCTCAATGATCTTAAAGGTCCCTTCCAACCCAGACAATTCTATGATTCTATGAAGGTCTGTCTTGTCCTCTCATACTGTCTGAAAAAGATATGACACGTTAAGATTCATGTGGCCATGATTAGTATGTGTGAAGTAAATAGTTATCTTTTACGTTGACTCTCTGTATGTATCTCTTCAGCAATATGTTGGCCCTTAGTAGTCCTGCAGTAACTGCACACACTTGATGTAAAGTGCTTCTGTTTTGGTTTGGCAGTGTCTTACTTCATTGTGCATAATGATAATAGCATGTTCAAAGAACTACCTGTCATGTGTGGCGGTGAAGAGTCACGCTCTTCAAATATGGAAACGAGGAGGGCAGGGTTAGACATTGATAATTCTATCACATCTCACTTCTCATCTGTCCCATACAGTTGCTGCTGGGTTGCTTTTGCCTGGGCTTGGCCACAACGTACGTGCCAAAAACTCTGATGGATGCTTACCTCACTGCTGCCGCCTTGCACGTCATCGTATCGCAGTTCACCTTTATCTTTGACATCATGGTAGACTTCCACAAGGGTCCCATGGGCATTTTTAATGTGAGTAAACTCATTATGAGTCAAAGAAATGCCTGCTTTGCGGAGGGAAAAGGAAAAAAACCAAACAGCTTGAGAAATTGAAGGCAGTTTCAGCCTAAGGCAGTTGCTAAGGGATATTTGTGCAAGTCCCAGCTGTGGTTCACTCACCTTCCTGTCGTCTTGAAGAGTGGATGGAGCTTATTGTGTGACCTGCAAGAACAAGAGGCTGTGTACATATTTTTAATTACTTATGTAGCTCTAGAATAGATTTTCAGCACGTCTGTAATTGTGGTAGAGCAAAGGTTAGAGGAAGAGGTATTTTTTTCCTCACTAGATTGTCACGGGGAAGCCATTGGGCACACAGGATCTTTATCACACCTGACAAAGAAGCAGCAGACTCTGAGCTTAAGACAAGTTAAAGCTAATTCATCCTAATTTGGTAACATCAACAGAGAACTTGAGAAAATGGTAGTGAAGAAGAGAAAAGGATGGTACTAGATCTATGGCAGTGTTTTCTCTCTAGATACCAATAAATGATAGAGATTTTTAAATGTCTCTTTCTCTTCTTCTCATTCCCTTCTTCTTTTCTCAGTTTCTTTCTTCTAATTGAAGTTACCACCGTAGGAGAAGGGTTTTGTTCGAGTGTCAGAGCAACTGATGTCAGTCTCCTGGAATATAGAAATACTTGTAATATCTGCCTCTGATCCTCTCTATGATGATTCTTTTTCAGAACCTATTTCATTACTTCCTGGCTCTCCCAAAGGCTAATGCCACCAGCATATTGCTATTTTTGCTTGGCATGGCTGTGCTTCGCATCAGTAAATCTATCAGGATAACTTATAAGCAATATCCTATTGCATTTCCTATGGAACTTCTCCTGGTAAGTGATCTTCAAATATATTCTCATAACTGAACTAACAGAGAGTATGATATACTTTATTTAAAATAAATATATTCACATATTACTTCAAGATGCTGTTATATTTACACGCTGAATCTGTGCTTCAGTCCTTTAACTACTCCTACAAGATGAACTATCTTTAGCTGGATTGTAAACAATTTCAGGAGCAAAAGCTTCATAATCTCAAGTGTTGCTTCTTGTTTTTTTTCCTCCAGATTATCACAGCCACTGTTGTTTCTAATTGCATTCATCTTCACGCTGAATCTAGTAGTGCTGTGGTCAGTATGATTCCGCAGAGGTTAGTAATCTATGCTGTTTGTGAGGTTGTACTTTTGAGATATAAAAGAGCTGTTTCAGCCTGTTCTTGAAACTTGACATGGGCTGACTTTTATTGGGTAGTGCAGCTATTGGAATAACTCTTGGGGAATTTTAATTACATCATGATTTCCAAGCATATGCAGAATTCAAACTACGGTTTTATCAGATTCATGTTTTATTAGCACAAAGAGGAAGGAATTGACTTTTTTTGATGAGGTGGAATTCTCACAGTTTGAGAGCATCTCCTGTGGGGTGCTGGATGCCTCTGATGGTCATCCTGGGTTTGGAGTTACTGTGGACAGAGCTCACAACGGCTCTAAACTTATCTCTTCTCTGATCCTGTAGGTTTCTCCCTCCTACGCTGCCAGATTTATCAAACCTGAGCAAGATCATACAGCATGCCTTCTCCCTTGCTGTTGTAAGCTATTTCCTTCTTGTTTTTGCTGGGGAGAAGTATGCTTCACTTCACAACTACAGCATTGCCAGCAATCAGGTGAGAGCAAAACTGCGGGTACCTCCCAGGCTGAGGAGCAAACTCAGCTCCATTTGTAAAACCACGAGCTCCCTGACAGTGGTGGAAATGCAAAAACAGAGTGAATGGCCCAGATGATGGTTTTGTAGGAACTTGTTACCCTTCCTCATGCAAAGTGGATGTTATGGGCCAATAATGTGAAGGCCAAAACATGGTCTTCTTTGCCCAAGTGAATATTCTTTGAATATTCCCAGAGTTGGGGTTGAACCTCACACACACAGCACTGCAGATGCTCCCTGAGGACCAGTGCTGTCATGAATCCACGAGACTATAAAAGTGTGATAAATTAATAGCTGAAGTTGTAAATGGCCAGAGCAGCTGCAGTTCTCTATACGTGGCTGCCATCCCAGTGTATGGATTCTCTGCCCAGAGTGATTGCTCTGAGAGGCTTTTCAGCTAAAACTGTGCTGGTTTCCAGTCAGCTAGAGCTAGTCAGCATTAGGCATTTTGCACTACTCCATGTTTAGCTTGTTGTGGTGGCTTTGGATCTTTACTACAATAGAGCTAAGCCAGTAAGGAAGCTGCCCTGACTTCTCAAAGCTTCTGGGGATGGATATAAAAGGAATGTCTTTCCTACTCAGCTTGTATCCAGGTGCAGTGTGCCTGCAGACTGAGATTTGCCCCATGTTAGCTTGCAAGTCAGTGCTTTGGGGTTCTAAGTAGATTTCTTTGAAAGAAGGAACTAAATTTTTGGGTCCAGGAGATCCTCAGCTGGGAAAAACATGCCTTTTAAGAGAACTCATTTAACAGTGGGAGACCTTGCCTTCCAGAAGGTTTCCTGAGCTTGGCAACACCAATGACCAACCAGCAAGAGTGAGCAAAAGGAAAGGAATTCCTGATAAGCTACTTCTGGAAGGTAAGTCATGCATTTGGGGTTTTCTCTGCTTCCTTCTGTTTCTGTTTTACAGGAGCTAGTAGCAGTGGGGCTGTGCAATATTTTCAGCTCATTTTTCAAAAGCTTTGTTGTCAGCTGTGCTATTTCTGGAACTGTCATTCAAGAGAAGACAGGGGGGAGAACACAGGTGAGCTGGGCTGGATTTGTTAAGCTTCCAAACTCTCATCTAAAATCACTGTATGCTGAGTATAGGCTGACATTTAATCTAAACAGTTTGTGAGGTATAAAGTTACATACTCATGTGACATGAATTCGGATACCCCCTCTGTGTGTGTTATATTATCTACTATATTTACATGATATTGACAGCACATGATGTGCCATGAAGGCAGCCAGGATCCTGTGGGGAGAATAGGATACACTCCATGCAGTTCAAAACTACATTTTAGTGAATGTACCCCAAAAACCAAATGGAAAATTATTCATGCATGTTCTTTTGCCACTTCTTCCTAAGTTTGGAGTACTTTGGAGTATAAGTCTTATGAGGAGAGGCTGAGGGAGCTGGGGGGGTTCAGCCTGGAGAAAAGGAGGCTGAGGGGAGACCTCTCGCTCTCTTTGTGATCTTTTTTCTTTTGGGGGGGAAAGAGGGTTTTATATGTAATAACAATATGTAATAATGTTTTTATCATACCTCTTAACTGACTGTCTGTATGTTCTTCACTGCCTCACAGACGTAATTTTGTTTAATAAAGAGTTTATTCCAACATCTGACTTGAAAGAGAAGCATCTTATTATTGGGGTGAAATTATCAAACTGAAATCTTGCATTGTTCTAGTGTGCCTAAGAGTAGTCTCTTTCAGTCAAATTTATATCTACAGAAAACTCTTTCAGCAATTATTTGAGAATTTGTGCCACGCGTTGCAGCATCCTGTGGCCTTTCTTAATTGTGCCCTGGTTATTTTTCCCAGTGGGTGGTTTTCCATGGGCTTGTTTAGGGAGGACAAGTGAGGAAATGGTTCTGTCTCTAATAAAGTACATAATAATGTTCTCTAATAAAGTATTTTTGTTCAGTTGGCAGCAGCGATTGGAGCATCTGTGATGCTGGTGATTGCACTAAAACTGGGATACTTTTTCCAGGCGATACCTAATGTAAGTGAACCTGAAACAGCTATGGCAGCAGTTGACTTACTTTCTAAGCATAAAATGAAAATTTTCTAAGCATAAAATGAAGATTTTTGTGGGACAGTTAGGGATTATATCATGCCAAAGCAAAATACTGACTTTAAGCCCCTAAATTTCAGCAGGTATCTGAATGATGCAATATTTATTTTATTTATACCTCAAGTATTAGGTAATAAATATTGCATCTCTCTCCCAGTTCTCACTGATCAGTACAAGCTAAGATTCCTTGCCTAAAACTGGTCTGAAATGTCACTGCCAACCTCTATAACTTAAATATTGTATTTCACTTTTGGGTCTCACATATTCCAAGCTTTTGCACACCTGTAAAACAAATTGATGAGTTCCTTTTTTGCATCTGAAGGATGGGTCCTTCAGATTCTTTAGAGTAAAGAGGTAAATAAAATCTTGGAAACAGAAATTTGGGTTTAATATCTCTGATTCTAGCTTGGTCTTTAAAACCTGCCTTGTGTGGATTTTCCATTGTCAGTGCACCTATAAACGTTTTATTATTGTAGATTATTCAGAGTACTCAATTTTCCACTTTTCTCTTAAAGTTTTATTTGGACTTTCTTGTTTTTTCTCGAAGTTTTCTTAGGGAACCACTGACACAGCATTACTTCCTGATTTTTTTTTTTTTCCTGGCCTCTTTGTAAACTGGGAGAATTAATCCCTTTCCCCAAACTAGCTGACAAAACAGAATTTAACCACCTACTTCCCTTCGGTCTCCTTTTCGTCGCTAAGAAAGGCTATTTTCAACAAATGGTGTCAAACAACTTTCTAAATCAGGCAATGAACTCCCAATGCTAATTGAAACCATTCTTTGAAGCAACAGCTCTTAATTCTGTAGATGCTGTTGGGATTTCTCCTGGTGCTGCAGGAGCCACAGGCGTTCTCCACGGAGCACTGGGGAGTAATGGAAACTACACACAGCGTTGCAAGAGGCAGTCCAGTTGTATTGGCAGGAGCCTTTGTGAAATCAAACAAGAAATTATAAGCTAGTTTCATGTTGGTTTGCAGATCAGAGAACTATTATATGAAGCTATAAAATTTATGGAAATAAAGCTATTGTAATATTTTAAGTTCAAACAGTTTGTCTGTTGTGGATATCCGTTCCTGAGCATGTTTGTGGTTGCAGACAAATATAGCAAGATAATACATGCTGTTTTTCTGATTTCCACAGGATATACTGGCTGCTGTTGTGGTATTTAACATGCTCCCTTTTCTTGAAAAACTTCTGGACGTTCCCATCCTGTGGAGACGGGATAAGTATCATTTTGTAAGTGATAAAACAAGCCACCAAGGATTTGGACTGTGCTTTAAAGGGAGAAACGGATGTTTTGGGAGGGCAAGGCAAAGCCGTGGGCATTCCCTTAGAAAAGGGAATCCTTTGAAATAGCTGCTGAAAGAAGCGTATTGAAATCTCTCTACACATCAATTTGCAATTAATTCTGTACAGGGAGAACTGATTATTGTTGGTGCTTCACAGATCCCCTAAGAAAGAGATTGTCTGGCTGCCAGCCAGGGCCACATCCTCATGTCAGCTCTTGCGCAGGACTTCTCATAAAGAGAAAGACCCCAAATATGATATGGACTTTGCTAATAATTGAAGCCCTGTTAAAAAAATCTGGAGATTTGAACTGAAATTTGTGATTCTTGTTTGCAGCTACTTCCAGGACTGGGCTGGTCTGATGAGCCAACAAAGCTTTTAATGTATTACCATGTCTAGCTTTGCTTTTTGCCTGCAATTTGCAAATGTTGGGGCTGAGTTTGAGGTCATTTTGCATCTTTTTACTGCTCGTGTTCTCTCTGTCTCTTCTTCCAAGGCTATTTGGCTTGTAACTTTCACTGCAGTTCTTTGCTTTGGGCTTGATACTGGTTTAGAGATCGCCATGGGATTTACCTTCTTGATAATCACCATAAGGTCACACAGGTACCTGTAACTTTGAAAAATAAAATACTAGTTTTTCTTAAAGTTGATGATTTAGAGATACTTCTATGTGTGATAATTGTTATATGTAAAAATATATATGTATTGTTACATGCTTGTTTCATGCTTGTAAGCACTTTGGTTGGGTCATCCTGGAGTCTCTCTAATGCTGTCCCAGACCAATAATCCTGTTGAGTTTAGGGGCTCTGGATTGATCCCTTCTGCAGCTGTAGCTCTATTGAAGACTCTTTATTGTAGTGTAAGCATCACCCAGGAGAGGTATCTGTCTACATAGTTTTAGAGGGATAAAATCAGATGTTGTGACTTCATTTCCTATACATTCCTCAATCTTCACTGCCTTTTACCAAGTTGCTTTATCTTCTCCGTAACCTCTGTTGGAGACAGGGCAGGAGGTTATGTCAGGCATACATTACTCAGTGTAGTAGCTGCTAATCCAAACAGGAAAATCAGTTATAAATCCAAGCCACACCTCATGAGATTTCCCATGATAGGGAGGTGCTTGACTAAGTAGACTGAAGCCTCTGGAATAACATGGAAAGAAGTAGGAAATAGCTCAGTTCCTGCAAATACCGAGCTGTTTGGGAGCTGACCCAGAGTGGAATTCAGGAAGAATTTCAGTTGCTGTCTGAAACTCACTGTTTTGCCTCTGCTCAGAATTATTCTCTGGGGTTTGCCTTGGGTTTAATGAGTGTTGTGAAAGGGCATTTCTGCAGCCACTGTTCGGTTGAGTGTCCCTGTTGTCCGTCCTCCCTTCAGGGTATGTAACTGCTTATCAGTTTCCTACCAGTAAGACCATTATGCCCACAACACTCAAAAAACTATGGGAAGTTATCTGCAAAGAGATTGTTTTGAAGAGTGTCTTGACAAGAGTTTTCAATACATCAGGGCCTACTGCCTTCCCTTTCAGCCAACCAGCCATGTGTTTATTCCACCTGTGTCCTGAATTGACTGAAACCTGCCCCAAGACCATGTGGCACCATTAGCAAAGAATGGTTCCCAAAGCAAAATATTCTCCTTCAAGGCAAAACCCAGCTCCAAGCATGAGTTTTAGCTGCATCTACCTGTCTGTGTAGATGTATCTTTGGGGAAACATAGAGGCAGCATCCTTCCCAGCATAACAGTAATAATCCAAGTGTTCCAGAACTAAAAATGAGACATTATCCATCCTTGAGGACACCAGCTGAAGGCTGTGTTCGTGTACTGCTCCCCTACTCAAAGAACCCTAATTATCAGGGAATAACTTTTTGTACTCACACCCTCTAAGTTTCAGTTGGTATTTCCAGTGAAGAGGAGAGAAATGGAGATGGAGCCTTTGGGAACAGATGGTTTTTCTCTGTTCTCTGTGAAAACCTAATAAATATCTTGTTTCAGAATGAAGATGGTGGTGCTGGGACAGATTCCAAACACGAATATTTATAGAAGTTTATCCGTCTACAGAGCCGTAAGAGCAAACAAAAAACAAATGTTCCATCACTCTCTGTAATCCAGCTTCTTCTCTTAAATGCCTGGGGATGACTGTTCAGGGTCAGTTCATTTGATTCATTTGATAATAGGTGGGTCCGTGGGCCTTTTTAAGATGTTATTTTTGAGACCTGCTCTGTGCAGAGTTGGGTGATGCAGAAGCAGAGAGCTCTGCCTGTGCCCATGGGTGCGTTCCCAGTGCTTTGCTGGGGGACTGGCAAAACATGGAAGGTTTGGAAGACAAGGGCAGAGTGCATGCTTGAGCATTAAAAATAATTCGGGTTGTTTTATATTAGAGCAGCCAACTGTCATCTGTGATAGATGTGCTGGAGGTTGCAGAGGAGCAGATTAGTTTGTGGTAATTTGGTAATTCTGGCACTACCAGCGTCTCACGTAGTCAGCAATGGGACCACATAAAGGTTGTCCTTGGGGCAGGACCTCGCAGATAGTCAGGAGGGGAAAAACAGCTCCTGCTGGGAACCATCCTCACAGATCCAACTTCTGTTTTACAGGCAAGGGAGATAGAAGGTATCAAAATCTTCCAGTGCTGTTCTTCCATCTCTTTCGCAAACATGAATCACTTCAAAACCTATTTGTTCCACAAGGTAAATGCTCCTTTTTCAGTCAGCGGAAGTTCCTACGAGCCTGCATTAAGGAGATACAAACTCTAATAAAACTGCCTTTCTTTTTCAGATGGATGTGAAAGCAGCGCCTCTAGATGAAAGTGAAATGATGACTTTAATTGGTCTGTCTGACAGGGCAGTGGAAAGGAAAGATCTTAAATGCTCTTGTGTCTGTCATCCAACTCCAGCACCACTTAGGGTCAGCTTTAAAGTGTATTTATCTAGTCTGTTTGTTTGAGGTACCTGGTTTTATGTTACTGAGGACATTGTTCTTTACTTGCCAGTAATGAAAAGGCTGTAAATGTTTATATAAAGCATATATATATTTGCTGTATGAAAATGAGCAAATATTACCACTGTATTTCCTTGCTTATACTTTATGTGATAGAGAAATAGTAGCTCAGTTTACTGAATCAATTAACTAGCAACTGAAATATTCAACATATCCTCTCCTCAGCTGAAAGAATTAATTTTGTCAGGTGCTTCTGAGGGGATTTTCTTCTTATTCCCCATAGAAGACAGAGAATTCCCTTGCTTAGGAGAAATTTATTCCACTGACAAGTGCAAAATACGTCAAAGGCTGTGCATCTTCCAGTGTCACTCATATCCCTCTTTATCTGAATTTTCCAAGTTCCCTTAGACATTAAAAGAATTTCATATCTTCAGAAGTTATATTTTAAGTGGTTGTATGTAACTTGTAAAACCCATTTTCTGAGAAAGTTGAAAGATAATGGCTTGGAAAATGTGTGGCACTGAGGTGCTTTAGATAATTTAACATAATCTTCTATAGTATGAAAGTGCAGAGAGGGGCTTTTCCTTTCTTGTGTTATAAAAATGAAAAAACACCTTTGTAGCTGTTACGAAAGAAAAATTTATGAAATCAGTCCATTCTGCGACCAGCTGCCACACATGAGAGCAGATGAAAGGTCTGCAGAGATCAGACATAAAGTTGCTTACTGTTGCTCTAAAGGGCAATGGCCATGGGCAATCCTTTCTCTTCTTCTTTTCTTTTCTGAAAGGCAGAAGTAACCAGTCAGATTCCAGTATCAGGGGCCATTTTGTGGTGTGGAAGAGTCCAAACCACACTATTTGATGGCTGAAGGCCCTCTGTTTAACCACATCTGAGCCTTGCCCAAGTCACCTGCTACTTTGCATCCTCTTGTGGTTTTGTGCTATATTTAATGTTATTTCACGTGTGTTTTTTAAGATGAGAGAGGTGAAGACAGGCTGAGAGAGTTGGGGCTGAATTCTTTCAACTTCTGGTGTACTCTCCATTTTCCATCTCAGACACCATATACAGAGAAACTGGTGAAGCTCTGCCACACAGACACCGAATCCTCATCATCTTTGGTTAATTTGGTCCATTGGTCAAAGTATGGAGGCAGACTCAGCTCGCAGATATTCTTGATAGGATCAGACGATGTAGCCTCAGGCTTCAACGTGGGGCTTCCAACTGAAAAAAAGGAGGATGAAGGGAGAAGAGCTTGCCATTCGTCAGTCTCTGCCATCGATAATTCCTCGGTGCGGTTAGATCAGGAAGAACAGCGCGTGTGTTGGCCGTGTACAGTTCACACCATCATTTTAGACTTCAGCATGGTGCAGTTTGTGGATTTGGCAGGTTCCGAGTTGCTGCGACAGGTAAGAACCCAACTGCACATAAATGAGAAACCTGAGGTTAACCCACTGTCTTATGTTTCTCCTAAAATGCTCTGCTACGTAACTATCCACACACCTTCCAGTTGACCTTTAGCCATCAAGTTTCAGAAATTAATAAATACCCATAAAACCACTTAAAAAAAAAATACACCCCCCCCCCTAGTTTTCATACAAAGGACATGCAAAAACCTCTCCTTCGCTTGGACCAGTTCTGGAGTCACATAAACTAAATAAATACACATTTATAAAAATATTTATTTTAGGGTTTTTTTTTTCCATTTTGGCTGTTTATTTTTTTCTCTAGCTGGACAATTAAAAGAAAAAGCTCTTTTTTTTGAAGTGTCAGATATAAAACTACTAGCTGTTATTTTGTTATTTTTGCTGACTGCCTAATTAGCCTTTTCTTTGAAGTATGTCTTGAACTTTTAAGTCCTCGAGTACGGATCCAAGCCAATGGAGATATATATTTAGCAAAAATAAATTCCATGTAGCTGTGCTTCTCAGAAAGATCCAGCTCCAGATGGATTCTTAGTCAGCTACCTCAAACTCTGCAGCACAACTTCAAAAGATTTTTGTTTAATAATAGGTTGGATTAAGACCTATTGGGAATAATTGTGGACTGAGCTGATTCCCTAAAATCCTTATTTACCACCCATTAAATGGGAAAGGGAGGTAAAGTCGAGGTCTTTCCAGGTTCCTTCCAACCCCATATTCTGAAATTCTGTGATTCTCTGAAATAATGACTTTCATTGCCTTTTTAAAAAAAATAAATAACTACTTTGAGGTCTTTTAATTAGAAAAGGTCAGGCATTGAGGAAGTGGTGAGAATCTGTCCCCTCTAAAATCCTTCCTTTCACAATAAGTTGATTTATCTCAAAATGTTGGACATGACAATTGAGACAACTGCTCCTGTGAGAACGTTGTGTTGCAGTGAAGCAGTGTCACTGTGTGGTGGGAAGGGAACAGGGGGGTCTGGCTGTCACCCATCCTGTTTCTGGACTCAGTATTCATTCCCATCTTGGACAATTTGGCTCCGTAGTGCTGAGCTCAAAACCGGGATTTGAGATACATGGAAAAAGGGGTTTCTTAAGAGATAAAACACTATAAGGAAGGTTTTATTTCCCTCTTCATGTTTTACCTTCTGGTGCACTTGTATAATGCAGAATTGCTCTAATGCCTGATGGAATTCTTTCCCCAGATCATCCATATGTTCCACAATATTGGCATTACAGTCCTCCTAGCTGGCTGTCACTGTGAGTATAGTATTAGTTTCCTAATATTGACTTTATCCCCAAGGATGAGCTTTAAACTTAGGTGAAATATTTCAGCTGTACTGCTTGGTGTGATTTTGCTGTTTGATTTCTTGATTTATTTCCTTCTCCCCCCCTTTTCCTTAGCCTCTCTGATGGCAGACTTTGAGAAGAATGATTTCTTTGACAGCTGCGTCACCAAAGAAAGGTTCTTTCTGACTCTTCACGACGCTGTGCTGGCTGCTTTGGACACACATCAAAGGCCAGATGGGCTAGAACCTGCTGCACGAGAGTTTGCTGAGGAACCACCAGCTGACCAGAAGAAGGTATTTAGCTTAACATTTAAGCCTTCATATTGTTAAATCATCCTCTCAGTAAGTTAAACTTTGTCACGTGGCTGAGGAAATGGGGCAGAGCATTGTCTGTTTTTTTTCACAGGTACTTGCCTTTTTGCAATGGACATATAATCCAATTTATTTCCTTGATCCCTGTATTCCTGTTTGGGGAAAGGCATCTTTGTGTGCAGCCTGGAAAGGATTCCCACTGAGTTTTGTGGCAGGGAATGACTTTGTTGCATTTTAAATTGCTTCCATTCCTCCAACAGCGCAAAGACCCTGCCAGGGCAGAGCAAAAGCTCCAAGTTTTATATTTCCAGAGGTTACTGCACCAGCTCCCTTGGGGCTGGTGGGGGGAAGTGAAGGACAGCACTAGCTTGATTTCCTAAATAACTGAAGTTTATGCACATGCTGTCAGTACTCTGCAATCATTTTTAAGCTGGCCGGCTGGCTCAGCCAAGTTTGAATAGGGCAGATGGCTGCAAATTCCAGGAAAAGCCCTTGTTCTGAGTAGAAGATTCCAGTAATTGCCCCACATGGGAGAGAACCCAACCTTGGCTAATCATCCCGTGCAGACTGCCAGGCTGGGGTCCTGTGGCTGAAGGAAGTGAGGATGAAGTTAAAAATCTATCCAAATCTGCAGAAAACGGGGTTCTTGGGTTCTGCTGTTCACAGAAGAATTTGTTTAACTCTCTTATCTTGGCATCATACACGATAGGCTGATGGAAGGATAGTGACCTTCTGGACTCTCTCCCCCATAGAAAAAACTCCGTAGAAGGAAGGTGACAGTAAATATTCACCAATGATGTCCCTTTAACAGACGTGCTGGGGAGGGTTGGGAGCAGGAGGTGACAGTGGTTCCCCAGCAGCCCCGCTTTGAGGCTGGTCTGGGGGTGCTGAAGGGACCCCCAGCAGTTTGGGGGTGTCACCTTCAGCAGTCCCTGCTGGTGCTGGCTCTTGTCCTCAGCAGCTGGGGACTTGGATTACCCTCTGCTCCCACGCCAGCGTGGCCCTCGCTCAAGAGATCAGCCACCCTCGGCTGATGGGGGTGTTTGTGTACATTTCAGGAAAAAAGTTTGAAGAAGAATAGAAATTTTCCCTCTTCAAAGAGCTCCCTGCCCAAAGAGGTAATTTCAAATACCTCAAACTCAACCCAGAGTGAAGCAGAGCCAAGCTCTCTCCAGCAGTACGATTCCCCACCTCTCCAGTCGGATTTCCAGGACCCGAGCTGGGGGAAGAGGTGGAAATACACCAACAAACCCTGAATTACTGAGATTTCAGTAGAGAGGAAAAAGGTACAGTTAAGCAATGGTTCTGGTGTTTCTTACCAGCTTTCAATCCACTATTTTTATTTTTTTTCCTGTTCCAGAGCTCTTAAAATAGAGAGCCTGACAAACACCTCCAGTAATTCTGTTGTTTTTTTAAAAAAAGCAACGTTTATGTTACTGCTTTCCAGCATTTTCAAATAGATGTGCTGCCGAGCAGTGCTGAAAGCAGAGAAATTTCAGTTCATAATTCCTAGTTTTGTAGCTAATCCTTGCAAGTGATTTGCGCTTGTTTTCTGAAATTCTTTAAATTTCAGTTTAAATGTCCTAATTTACCACTTCTCAGATATTTATTGCTTGGTAGTGAAATTAAGCTGCCCTATTTAAACAGGTTACGTGCAGGCAGTTTTGTTATTTTCAGATGTATTTAGAATGATGCGAATCTTCAGAGAAAACATTTTATTGTTACTCCTCAGCACTTTGCCAAAGTTGATATTGTCTGCACTAACGTAACACAGTGTCCATCCATTATTTCTGCCTCATTCCCTTTCTAACCCACCAGAACTAAAACCCAGTAAAAAATATATATTTTTTTTTCATGGCTTTGTAGTCCTTTATTGAAATAGGGAAGAATGGAGGAATGTATCTGCTTTGTTCTGAAGAGCTGGGAAAATTGTGGACTGAGGTATAGTTGGGATTTGGGGAACAAAATCACCTTAGTTATGTTTTCTGTAGATGAGCCGTGGAGTGTGACGTGGGGGTATCAGAAGAGGGGGGTGAGCTGGGATCCTGCTCAAAGCAGAAGCATTGAACTGTGCCAGGAACACACATCAAACACCGTGCCCTCATCTGGGGGAGAAGAGAAGGCTGAGGGGGGATCTGTTCGACACCTATAAATACTGAAAGGGGGGGTGTCAGGAGGATG